>NCQV01069611.1:36491-46639 GCA_002740545.1 Lophocereus schottii
TGATTTTGAAGAGCAGAATGCCCTGGTTAAGGGCTTTCTTGATGTTGGGCCCAATTTGAAGCTTAAGGCTGCTCATGACGTTAAGGTGAGTGGAATTAGGATGTTGTGTTGCTGGATTGATTGATTTTGATTTTGATTGCAGTTTGTGGGTGTGTTTGGAACCTTTGCTAGGAAGAATTAGATGAATTGTAATCAGAAATTGGGAAGAAAACAGCACGAACGCATAGAAGAGTGGCAAATTATCTTCAAAAATATGAGTCCATTGACAATACTGAAGGAAATTAGCGGAAGTCCTAGTTGCTTGATATCGCATCAGTCACCTTTGTCAGATTGTGTTTGTTATCTCCCTGAGTAGTGAAGGCCGAAGGGAGAGTTATTTTATTTTATTTTATTAAATCTTCGTAAGTTGGTGGAACTGCAGGTTCTAATAATCAAGAGTGTGTCTCAATTGTAGGTCGAAGTGTACCTGCTTTCTTTGTATCAGCAGAATACCATTTTGAGGTCCCATACATATCCATAGAAAGTTAGCAGTTGTCGCAACATTGGCTATTGTTAGTAAATTTTTAGGAAATTGAGCAAATTTAATTTGTGGAAGCGATAGGATGAGACAGATAATCAGAAGTAAAATAAAGATAGCAAGAACAAAACAAAAACACCCAAGAATTACGTGGAAAACCCAATACGAGAAAAACCATGGACGGCGACGAGCCCAAACAATCCACTATGAGAAGGAAGAGTACAAGGGTGAGCACAATCACGATATGTGATTTGATCTAGCACAAGAGTACAACCTCTCTTATAATCTCTCTCTCACAACTCTAAGNNNNTGGAAACAGAACACTCTGTAGGTTTTTCTTGCTGATCTCATGAAAGGGGAGAGGAGAGCCCTTTATAAAGGGTTAGGATGAGCGAGAATTCCGCAAACCCTAAATGCCATAGCCACACGAACTCCGCAAAACCCTAACTGTCTTGTTTGGCCGCGATTACTTTTTCGTTAGGCCGTCGAGGTAAAGCTGGGTCACAACCTAACAATCTTCACCTTGGACCAATTTATAACAACTTTCGAACACCGGTAAAGTACCCTGAAGGGTGATGCCCCGAAGGCAAAGCCTCGGAGGGCAATCAAATGCTGTGGACACCAACTAAGTCCAAGCAATGCTTGAACTTAGCTATAGGGAGAGGTTTAGTAAGCATATCTCCAGGATTCTCTGAAATATGAACTTTCCTCACATCTATCTCCCGTGCAGCAACTGTATTTCTGATATAGTGATACTTAACACTGATGTGCTTGATCTTTGAATGATATGCGTCATTCTTAGTCAAGTGAATCACACTCTGACTATCAGAAAACACTACAGTAGTAGCCTGTGGAACTCCAAGCTCAGTAATAAGGCCTCTCAACCAAGTAGCTTCATTCACATCTTCAGTAGCAACATACTCAGCCTCTATAGTAGATAAAGTTGCAATAGACTGAAGTGATGCTGTCTACGAGATATGGACAAAGTGAAGATATATCCAGATATAGACCTCCTCCTGTCAAGATCACCAGCAAAGTCAGAATCAACAAAACCTGTAACATCACATGTAGCAGCTTTGTTCCTATTAAGCACCAAATCTTTATCAATAGTACCCTTCACATAGCGAAGGATCCACTTCACAGCCTCCCAATGATCCTTTTCAGGATTATGCATATACCTATTTACCATACTCACAGTATGTGACAAGTCAGGTTTAGTGCACACCATAGCATATATCAAGCTACAAACAGCATTAAAATAAGGGACATTAGACATCCTCTCAATGTCCTCCTCAGATTACGGTCAACGCTTAGTAGACAATCTGAAATGTGTAGTAAGAGGTGTAGAAACTGCTTTACAGTTACCCATATTAAATCTGTCAAGTACTTTCTCGAGATAGCGACCCTGAGACAAGTACAACTTACCGGCCTTTCGATTCCTTTGGATCTCCTAACCTAAAATCTTCTTTGCCGCACCTAGGTCATTCATCTCAAACTCCTCACTGAGTTGAGATTTCAACTTGCTGATTAAGGACTTATCCTTGGAAGCTATCAGCATATCATCAACATATAACAGTAAATAAATAAAAGAACCATCAGAATATTGCCTGAAATACACACAACTGTCATACCGGCTGTGTGTGTAACTGTAATCCTGTGCAATCATAAAAGTATCAAACTTTTTGTACCACTGCTTAGGAGCCTGCTTAAATCCATACAAGGACTTCTTCAATCTACAAACCTGTTGTTCCTTCCCGAGAACAACAAAACCTTCAGGTTGCTTCATATAGATCTCTTCGTCCAACTTCCTATGAGTCTTTACATCAAGCTGCTCCAAATCCAGATTAAATAAAGCAACAAATGCAAGAAGCACTCTAATGGAGGTATGTCTAATAATAGGAGAAAATACCTTATTATAATCAATACCTTCCTTCTGGTTGCACCCACAAACAACCAAGCATGCTTTCCACTTTGCATCTTCAACTCCAGGAATACCCTCCTTTCTCTTGTAGATGCATTGGCAGTTAAGGCTTTCCGGCCTTTAGGTAGCTTACAAAGTTTTCAAGTCCGATTCTTATACAGGCTCTCTATCTCCCCTTGCATAGTTAGGACCTAATTAGGCGAACTCGGGCAGGAGATTGTTTCAGAATAAGTTGAAGGTTTCATATCTTCAGGAATCTCCTCTACAACTGAAAGTACATATGCTATCAGTCCCTTATCATTATTATAGCGACCAGATATCCCTGCGAGGATGATTACGAGTTATAGAATAACCTCTACCTGAGACTGATCAGAACTGATAGTACTAGATTCAGTAACCTGAACCTCGCTGTTGGGCTGATCAGTAGCTGCACCTTGAGCTTCAATAGTCTCCACCTCTATCTTCATACTCCTACTGGCATCTTCCTGATCACCTGCACTAGTAGAAGAAACAACAGCATTCTTTCCAGGAGATAACATAATAATCTCATTGAAAGTTACATCCCTGCTCTGAATAACTTTCTTAGACTCAGGACACCACATGCGGTATCCTTTAGACTCAGATGTATAACCAAGAAACATGCATTTGATAGCCCTAGGGGCTAACTTCCCATTATTCACATGGGCATAAGCAGGACATCCAAATATTCTTAATATAGAATAATCAACAGGAAACCATACTTATTCTGGAATCTGAAAGTCGATGGAGGTGTGGTGAACGATTCACCAAATAACAGGCTGTAAAAATAGTCTCAGTCCAGAAAGCTTTGTGATGCCAAAGCCCTGTATTAGAAAGCATACAACGAGATTTCTCCAGTAGAGTCTTATTGATCTGTTCTGCAACTCCATTCTACTGTGGCTTTCCAACCAAAGTTTTATGTCTAGCTATGCCATTCACTGTGCAGAACTCATTGAACTTTGACTCAACAAACTCAAAACTGTTATCAGTCCTAAGCTTCTTGATCTTTTTCCCAGTCTGGTTCTCAACCAGAGCCTTGAGCTTTTTGAATATGGAGAATGTCTCATTTTTCTATCTCAAGAAGTAAACCCAAACTTTGCATGAGAAATTATCAACAACAGTCAACATGCAGTGCTTACCTCCAAGAGAAGGAACCTTCGAAGGACTCCATAGATCAGAATAAATGTAATCAAGGATCCCCTGCCTACGGTGCTTTGTTATAGAGAAACTTGCCCTCTTCTATTTTCCAAACACACAGTGGTCACAGAAGTCAAGCTTATCTGTACCAGCACTACCCAGATAACCTTTTTTGCTCAGAATGGTCATCCCTCTCTCACTCATATGGCACAATCTCATGTGCCATAACCTCGTAGCATCAACATCTGCTGGAATTGTACAAACTGCAATTGCTCCTGTAACTGTAGTTCCCTATAGGATATAGAGGCTGGCTTCCCTGCCACAGTCCCTTCATCAACACCATGGCACTTTATCACCTTTAGGGCATCATTCTCCATAGTAATCCTGCAACCATTATTCTCAAGAATGTCCAAGGAGATCAAACAACGAGTTATATCAGGAATGTGACGAACTTTAGACAAGGTTCTAACTACACCATCATGGGTTTTAATCTGGACCGTACCTATTCCTATAACCTTTCACTCAGCATCGTTGTCCATAAGTACAACCTCAATATCAATGGGCTCATAAATGGCAAACCAGTCCCTATGAGGACTCATGTGATACGTACACCTAGAATCTAAAACGCAATTATCACCTAACTTCATCCCAGAGGTGGTGGCCAAAGACATAGTAGCAAGTAGCACATCACCATCAGACTCTGACTCTATAACACAATCAGTTGTAGCAGTTTTCTTACCTTGATCCTCCTTTTTCTCTATCCCTCTCTTATTTTTTAAATGTCAGCAGTTAGCCTGAATATGACCCAATTTATTACAGAAATTACAGGTCTTATTTGAATGAGGATTCCTAGACTTAGAACAGTTTTTCCTCCTATTATCGTTTCCCTTTTTCTCAGTTGTTCTACCTTTAACGACGAATCCCTCAGCCAGATCAGCATGGATATCATGGTCAAATTTCTCCTTAGATAACAAATTAGATTTGCCATCCTCAAACGATATAGTATTAGAATTACTATATAGCATAATCTCTTTAAACGTTTATAAGAAGGGGGTAAAGACACAACAAGCAAAATAGCCTTATCCTCATTCTCAATTTTCACATTGAGGCTCTCCAAATCAACAATAATAGAATTAAAATCATTCAAGTGCTTTTGAACAGGAGTACCTTCAGCCTCCCATTCCTCGTCTGTCAACGATCCAAGCCTCTTCTTCTGTTCTGCTGCCCATTGTTCATCAGTCATCTTTTTGCGTTTCTTGTGAGGTCCTTGCAGAACCTTTCACAACCCATGCTGGATGAGAATTGCTCTCATCTGCACCTTCCAGAGATTAAAACTAATCTCTATATCAAACTTCTGAATATCAACCTTCATAATTGAGGATATCTTAAACCTGATGCTCTGATGCAACTTGTTAGTAAATTGTTAGAAAATTGAGCGACTTTAATTTGTGAAAGCGATAAGATGAGACAGATAATCAGAATTAAAGCAAAGATAACAACAACAAAAACAAGAACACCCAATAATTACATGGAAAACCCAATACGGAAAAAACCACGGACGGCGACGAGCCCGAACAATCCACTATGAGAAGGAGGAGTACAATAGCGATCACAATCACGATGTGTGATTTGATCTAGCACAAGATTACAACCTCTCTTATAATCTCTCTCTCACAACTCTAAGAAAGTGGAAACAGAATACTCTGTAGGTATTTCTTGCTGGTCTCATGAAAGGGGAGAGGAGAGCCCTTTATAAAGGGCTAGGATGTGCGAGAATTCTGCAAACCCTAACTGCTGTGGCTGCACGAACTCCGCAAACCCTAACTGCCTTGTTTGGCCGCGGTTGCTTCTTCATTGGGCCGTTGATGTAAAATTGGGCCACAACCCAACAGCTGTCTATAGTTGATCATAAATCTTCGTAAGTTGGTGGAACTGCAAGTTCTAATAATCAAGAGTGTGTCTCAATTGTAGGTCGAAGTGTACCTGCTTTCTTTGTATCAGGCAGAGTACCATTTTGAGGTACCATACATATCCATAGAAAGTTCGCAGCTGTTGCAACATTGGCTTTCTATAGTTGATCATACTTTGTGCACTCCTTCCATCCCTGAAAGATTGTTAATTGGCATTAATGATGGCAAATTCTCTGCAGTTTTGGTCCTATGATGCGCACTTAGGCGTAACTTCTGTTCTTCCCCACCCCCCGAACTGTGAATGATTTAGCCACCAGTTTTTATTTTACATTTATGGCGAAGAATAATGACTGGCATTAGCGAACGTGATGGTCCCATATTATTATACTATTGCAGAGACATTTAGGTAAAAACTATTTAATGTATCATTACCTATCGGTGGGGGAGAAATGAGCTTCGAAACTGATAGTAGTAAAGGCGGAATTTTTTTAAGACTTCCTCGAAAAGAAAAGGGACAAATTTTGCGACAAATTCAGTAATATATTTTCACTAAGGCTGGTGATCGTGACCTTTTGGGATTGCTCGAGGAAGATATTTCTCTGTTGCTTCATATGTATTGAGAGTCTCAAATCAATAACCAAAATAAACAAGGGGAGGGTCACCATGCCGCAATCTTCTCAAACTAGAGAAGAAACATGTTACTATTAACCAAAACTAAAAAGTGAACAGCCAAGATACAAAAGAACATCCCACTCCTCCACTTGCTAGAGCCACAACCCTGAAACATGATAGTAAGCATTCTCGATCCTGGTGTACAATGAATATCCGATTGGTTATATATAAGGCAAGAATAGATTGAATACAAGCAATCAACGTCGCATGGAATATTTGGTGACCAAGAATGAAGGCATGTTGATTAGGGCCCAAACCTGCCAATGAATTTCTTCAACCTTGAGGTGAGGACTTTAGCTAGAATTTGTACAAACTCCACACTAAACTAATTGGAACTAAGTTCCTAATGTCATCTGCGCCGACCACTTTAGGGGGTAGGCTGTAAACGTGACATTTAAGCTTTTTTTGAAAGCACCTTTCTTGTGAAAGTCTGCAAATGGATGCATGATTCCCCCTTGGAAAATACTCTAATAATGTGAGAAAAGTAATCCTAAAACCATCTGGCCTCGAGCCTTTCTCCTTGCCTAAGTCATTGATGATATTCTAAACTTCTTCCTCTGAAAAATTTCAAGTTCTATGGCATTGTCAAGACTGATAGACTTGTAAGAAATCCCATTGAGAAATGGCCTTAATGGTTGATTTTGATAATAAAGATTTTCTTGGAGAACACGAAATGTGGACTTCAACCATGTTAATGCTGCGAATGTATTATATTTTCTTCTGCTATTTGCCACCATATGAGAGAATGTGAAGGAATTTAACGTAAATCATCTGCAGATGTGACCCCAGAATGGGGGGCCTGGCTCTTGTCTCTACGTCCTTGTTTGCTCCTATTGTTGTAGTTCAGTGATTTAGTTTCCATGTCTGAACAACACCACCACCACCTCTCAACGTGGGTTCCGCTTTCGTGGGGCGTGGGGAGATCCAGATGTAGGCAACCTTACCTCTACCGACATTCCTACCCGTGGAGAGGTTGAATCTAAGAGACTCACAAAACAAGATTTTGTGAAAAAAATTTTAAAGAAGAATTTTGTGAAAGCATTTAATGGAACAAAAACTAAGGATACGTAGCAGGTAATGAACCAAGAAATACTAATAAATCAGGTGATTGTAACTTGTAACTATGTAAATATAAATACAACAAAAGTACAACATAGTAGAGGAAGGTACTATACCTTAACAAATAGAAGTAGGCAAACAATGACTCTTCCCAGATGTATGTACTACCTGTACTCGAAAATGGCATACGAAAAAAACCATAACCAAAACTACCCTACTGCAACCGAAAAATCATAACCATATCAGGCGGTCAACTCTCTGAGATCTAAGATCTTACTCTTATCCCGCCACAATCTCCTATCTTTAGCCGTGTCCTCCGTCATTCTTACCACTTTCAAGTCCTCTCTAATCACCTCATCCAAGCTCTTTTTTGGTCGTCCCTTCCCCCTTTTATCTTCGGGGATGTTAATCCTCCCACATATCCTCACTGGAGTACCCACATTCCTTCTTTTCACATGTTCAAACCGTCTAAATCTTATCTCTCTCATCTTGTCTTCGATGTGAGCCACTTTAATTAAGTCACTGATTACTGCATTCCTAATTCTATCCATTTTCGTATAACCACACATCCACCTGATCATCATCATCTCTCTTACCATCAACCTTTAATCTGTGTCTTTTTTACAAGTCAACACTCCTATCCATACAATACAGCAGGTCTAAGTACCATACGATAAATTTTGCTTTTTAGTCCTACAGGCATTCTCATATCACACAACACACTTGAAGCATACTTCTATTTTTCCAACTCACTTTTATGCGTTGGTTAATATTTTCGTCAATATTCCCATTTTGTTGAATAATCGAGCCTAGATATTTAAATTTCTCGACCTTTAGTAACGTCATCCCATCAATGGTGACTTCTCCTTCCGTATATTCCCTTTGACTGAAACAACAATGCAGGTATTCAGTTTTCGATCTACTTACCCTAAAGGCTCTAAACTTCAGTGTATGTTTCCGTTGCTCCAACTTGTCATTAACTCCCTCTCTGTTCTCATCCATAAGAATAATGTCATTTGTGAATAAAATATATCATGGTACCTCATCTTAAATTCCTTTTGTAAGTTCATGTATAACTAGGTTAAGGGTTTAAGGTAGAACCCCGATGCAGGCCTATACCAATGTAGAAGTCATTGATAGCCCCTCCCAGTGTCTTAACACTTATCTTACATCGCTCGTACATATCCTTAATAACATGAATATACACCGGTGACGCTCCTTTCTTTTTCAAGTATCTCAATAACACTTCACGCGGAATTCTATCATATGCTTTTTCCAAGTCAATGAACACCATATGAAGATCTACTTTTCTATCTCTGTACATTCTCATGAGCGTTTTAAGGAGGTAAATCGCCTTTATGGTCGACCTGCCAGACATAAAATCAATTTGGTTCTCTGGTATCGAAATATCCTTCCGCAACTTCCTCCCAATCACCCTCTCCCATAACTTCATAGTGTGATTGCGCAACTTTATACTCCTATAATTATTACAATCCTGAAAATCACCTTTATTCTTGTACAAAGAGATGACTGTACTAAACCTCCATTCTCTGGGCATCTTAGTGGTGTTAAAAATAACACTGAAAAGCTCTGTTTTAGTTTCCATGTCTGAACAATTTGTTAAAAGGTTTAGTTAATCGTCTCAGGTCAGAATTTAGTTTTTCTAAATCTTTTGCTGATTGTGGCATCAGCTGGGGCGAAATATTTGCACTTCTTCTATACTGACATTGGCATTTAAAGTTGCTCATATCCTCATACATAGTGTAAGCTGCACTATGTGACTATACTAGTAAAAATGTGATGTGGCATTTGGCAAGCATTGCTAATTAAACCAGAATAACAAGAAGAATGAAACCTACAGGCCCCAACTTGGATTATGAACAAGGAACTTCTCTGTCCACTAAGATTTGAAAGAGCAGAATGCACTGGTTAGAGGTTCACTTCCCCTTGGTTCCAGATTGCAGCTGGGAGCTGCTTGTGATGTGAAGGTCTCTGTCTGACTCTATTTCTTAATGCTAACAAGTCATGCACTCATAGCCATGCATAGTAAGATGTTCTATAAAGTGTACAATAGAATAAATCTTTTTGTTTCCCAAAGAGATGGATAACCATAATTACTTTGTTTCCTTTAAAAACGCCATAATTATCCTGGCACTTTATATGTTTGATTTGGGTGCCCCATCCATCATGCACAGACAATGACTCCTACGCTCCTAGAATAGCTTGAGAGGGATGCTATTGTCGGTCCAAAAATCACAGATTGATACATTAAATGTACACACAAGACCTAGACTTTGGCACTTGATCCCATGATGATGCCCCCTCCCCCTGTCCGGCCCAAGAAAGGAAGATATGATGAATTCGGCATAATTTTTTGTTAAAAGGGCATGATGCACTTTCCATACACTTATTGATAAATATGGTTGTTCATTTGTGTGCTTGCTATGATCGGATTTATGTTATTAGTCATACAGCTGGCCATCTTTCAATGTGAACAACCACAGATTGTTGTAGTAGTTGTTTTACATGCATTAGACAGCAAATACAATGTAAGTTCTGGATGCAATTCCCGTGTGTTTTGACGTATGTGAGAATGTCTTGGGAGCACCTGTGTAAGGCATTGAGACATTTGTATGCTATGCTTGGGAAAATTTTGGCTTCTTGCATCATTTCTAATTCTGGCTTGTGACTAAGGTGAGATGCAACAGAGAGAATGGAGACACCACATTTAAAAGATATAAGGCATTTTAGCTCTTGCTTGGTGGGTAGACCATTCCCGATGCCAAATTAACAGGAGATAAGGAAGCCTGATATCCATGGAAATAATATTAGTTGCCTTGTTCTTAAGTTCATAGCATATCGCCTTCCATAATGCTGTTTTTTTAAAGAATTTTCTTTTTTTTGGGGGGGGGGG
>NCQV01069619.1:0-12641 GCA_002740545.1 Lophocereus schottii
TCTATTGTCTCTTTCATGATTGTTACCTACAAACCACAATGCTTGTGGCCTTCTATTCTTGGATTCCCGAAAGTCCTAGCCATCTTTACTTTAGCTATCCTATGACAATTCCTCCCTTACTAATCATTTCTAACTTCATCATTTATTTCTTTCATGGGTAATAACTCACACGACCACCATTCTTATCACTCTCATTCACGAATATGTTCATCTTTAGAGTCGAATTTAGATCTAGCAAACTTTTGACTAATTCAATGATGAAAAGCCTAGCAACGCAATAATAACTATCCAATGTAGCATTACCAGGAACCTTGAAAATATGAGCATTGAAGTTGCATCGCATGGGTCAAGAAGCAAGTTGTCATTGGCATTAAAAGTGTAACCCTCAATAATAGCGAAGATTAAGTTAAGTCAAAATAGTGATATCAAATTAGGGAGACTTAAACAAAATGTTACACAAAGGAAGTCACTTGACTTTATGATACATAAGGATGGAATCTCAAGGTTACAAAATCAGTTATTTGTTCCCAACAAAGACGAATTGACAGGAAAGGAAAGATCTTAGAAGCAGAAATGTGCAGGGATCTAAGGCAATGCTTCTGGAAGGGGGAGCTGGTAGAGCTTGGGGAAGTGCCTGACTTGTCGAGAGATCAAAACTGAGCACCAACGCCTAGTGCGTAGATAGAGGCCTTTGGGAAGTCTCTCTTGAAAGTGGAATTTTGTCTTAACGGGTTTGTCACAGGATTGTCCTTTGTATCTTTGAAAAAGAGCGTCATATGGGTTAATGTTGACAGACCCACTAAATCTATTTATTTTATAACAACCTATGGGACTTAGGGTGTCGAAAGAGACTATTATCATTATATGTCAAATAAATAGTTTGACTGTTTGGCATACCAATGGGCGTAGTTTCTAATAGAGACCAAAGGTTTCAAGGTCGGTTTGGCAATCTCTACAAAAAGTTTTTGTAGCCAAGTTAAATTTTAGTAGTTCATATCACCTGGAGACCGATGGGCCAACCAAGAGAGTGAATTAATTCCTAGAGCAGATGTTGAGAGCCTCTATGTTTGGCTTCCAAAGGAAGTTGGAAGATGACTTACTATTGGTGAAATTCCATCATAATAACTAGCTATCAATCGACCATTAAGATGACCCCTTTTGAAGTATTGTATGAAAGGATGAGTAGAAGTCCTTTGTGTTAGAGTGAGCTTGATGAAGCATTAACCTTAGGTCTTGAATTGATTCAAGAAACCACTGAGATGATAAGGCAAATTCAGAAACCTATCCAAGCAGCTCAAACAAATAGAAAAGTTATGCAAACAGAAGGAGAAGACCACTAGAGTTTCCAGTGGAAGATAAGATGTTTTTAAAGGTGTTCCCAGTTAAAGGAATCAGGAGATTCAACCTCAAGGGCAAACTGAGCCCTAGGTATATTGAGCCTTATAAAATTATCGAGAAATTAAATGTGGCGGCTCATAGATTGGATCTACCAATAGAGCTTGAGCATGTGCACAATGTTTTTCACGTTTCACAGCTCCGAAAATATATTCCAGATCTAAATCATATCATCATAACAGAGCCAACAGAAGTTGCTGAAAAACTAATGTACGAGGAGCGTCCCGTAAAGATGTTAGATTCTAGAGCTAAGCAACTTCGAAACAAAAGCTTTTCTATGGTTAAGGTCTTATGGACCAACCATAACTCAACAGAGGCTATATGGGAAACCGAGAAAGACATGAGGAGCAAATTCCCACACCTCTTTGAGGTATGAACAAGGTTTCTTTCCTATTGCAAGTTTCAAGGACGAAACTTATTTTAAGGGGGAAAGGCTGTAACGCCCAAACCTAAGGTTCGTGCTAATTATCTTGCATTATTCTAATCACAAATTAATCAAGTTGGACATCGCATTTCAATTTATCATTTTATGAATGTATATGTATTGTGCATTGTAGGTTGAAAGGACGACGTGGCCTCGGAACGAACCTTGTAATGCTCCTTAAATAATTCCTTCATGTTTTAATAAATATTCGAATGCCCTGAATAAAAATTAGCCAGATCATCAAAGGCTACATGAAAAACGATGATGATAATAATAAAGTAAACAAGTAGTAATAATAATACAAGTTATGCTTGTATAAAAAGAGTGGGTTAATAATTAAAAATGAAACTATTTTCTCCCAAATTTACATCCAAAAGATGTGAAATTTAAATTTATTAATTTTAGCCAAACTAATATTTCAATTATATTAGTTGTAGTCAAACTAATTTTTCAATTATAATATACATATACGTGTCTAATGAATTTATAAAGGGATTGGATAAATATACGAAAAATCTAGAAATTGGCTTATGTGTCATCAAATAAAAGGGGTAACATAAATAAATAAATAAATAAAAAGAAAAAATGAAGAAGAAAAGGAAAAATAGTTCACTCACTAATTAAATTAGACAAACCAAACAAAGCAAGATAAAAACAACCCAAAAATCCCAAACCCCGTGCTTTCGGCCTCCCTGTGTCCGACGGCCCCATCTCCTATTTTTGCTGCTGCCTAGCGCCCTCCTGCCGGTGACCATCGCCCTCGCCACCGCCGTTCCTCCCTCTGCCGTCGACCGACCCAGTGTCGCTGGCCCCGCCCACTTGTCTCTCCTCCTTGAGTGTATTCAACTAATTGGGAGGTAAAACCCTAACTCCCACTTGATTCAATTTTGATTTCCTCCCTCTGCCGTCGACCGACCCAGTGTCGTCGGCCCCGACCAAGTCAGGTTAGGCTGCTTACAATTCACCCCTTGGGGAGGGGCCCTTCCTCGGACCCTGCGTGAATGCGGCATGCTTGTGCACTGGGCTGCCTTTTTTTAATGCTAGAATTTTGATAGTAAATAATATGATTTGCTTTGGTGTCTATGAATTCGTAAATTTCTTGAATTATTTGAGAATTTGGATTGAATTGTTTGTTGGGTGAATAGGGGAAGAGTGTGACGAGTGATGGTTGGGAAGTATATGTGAATCTTAGGTTGTTATGATGATGTTGGGTTGATGTTAATGCCTATTGTAATAAAATTAAAGTGAAATACAAGTTCGGTGGATGAGTTGAGGCCATGAACTTGAAGGATCGGGGTTATGGCTTGAGATGATATTTAAGTGGATTATGTGAGCTATTAATGTTTAAATGAGTTAATTGATGATTAAATAAAGGAATATATGTATGTATGTATGAGGTTAATGGGTGGATTATGTGATGATCAAGGCTTGGTTACTTAGGTTGAAATTGGAATAAAACTACAAGCTTGATTGTGGTTGAATGGGTGGTTTTAAGTAAATTATAATGAAACATTTGAATGAGTTAATAAGAATTGAGGTTCAATTTTTTTATATGGGGTGTGTGGTTGTCATGAGTTGAGGATTTAAGGTTATATGTGCGGGTGAAACATAAACTTACTTAGGATTATTTTAATGATGTTCAAGTGAGTGTTTGGTGGCAATTGAGTGAAAATAAAGAGATCTAAACATATGTATTATATTGTTGTGTAAGGTTATCGTGAGATTATAGTAAGAATTAATTTCTAAATGAGGATGGTGGAGAGGAGAATGGAGGGAGATGTAGCGGCTTGAATATTTGAAAATTTTGAACTAAGGGTGGGGTTAGGGAGATTCAAGGGTTTGGTTATTAAAGGAGATGGAAAGGAATAATCAGTTTTGTGAATTTGGAATTATTAATTACTAAAATAACACGCTTATGTGGTTTTATTTCAATAATGATAATTGTGTGATTGGGATACCAAGTTCATGAAGTTGCTTTAAACCATATCATAACCTAAAGTTCGATGCATAACGGGGATTCGCTAAAGTGAAAAATAACAATGATAATAATGATAATAATAATAATAATAATAATGGTGATGAGGATCAATAATTTCTAATGACATTACTGCTAATAATGTAATGAGTTTCTAACAATGATTCGGATAGTGATGGTGATAATGTCGTTATTAATAAACACGTGACAAGTCGCCCATTTCACTTTTACAGCACTTCTTAAATGAACATCATCAATGTTAAAAAAGGGGAATAAAAACAAAATAAAATGAAACTAGATTCAGTTAATGATCATCATTACGCTAATAATAAAAAGAGAAGTTGACTGATTTCAAATTATTCATTTAGCCAAGAATTTTAATAAAATTTCTTCATCTTGCACGAATCACGAAGAATTACATATTTGGAGCAGAACTGAGGCCACCTCTGTCGCTTCAAGCTACTAGCAAATGATTTTCAGTAAAACGGAGAGAGATTCTCAAGGACCACCTACGTACATTACCAATGCTCTTCAAAAACTCACATGTTTCTCAAACTATACAAAATTAATATCATGTTCACACAACGAATCATTTGATGCAATGTTTTGTCACCTAAGCAAGTGGCCTCTATCAATTATCAATCATCAGGGCTTATGTCGTTCAATTTACCCACGCGGCTGCAACTCAGGCTCGCAGGTCGGCCTGGGAGGTGTGCACCTATCTCAAGATCGCTACAGACGTCAACAGGGGTCTGCTTCCAGATAATAACCGGTAAATTAACTTTACTCATACATTCTCTCTCTCCTTTTTGCAAAATAAAATGTTTTAAAATGCGGGCGCCCAACTAATTAAACTAAAAGTCTATTTTACTGCATAAGAGTTTACGTGCTGAGCTTCGACCTATATTTCGAATGTTTTTGTTAGGTAAGGGATCAATGAACAGTTTCCTTCTTTGCAAGCTAGAAGGTAACAAGAATTGAGTGAAAGTCACAGTCGTGCAAAACGTTAGCTAGCTAAACGCTTACCATGATATATAAGGTGGCAACCTGAGAGCTTGTGGAATTCATATACTTTGGGACATTAGGATGGTTGGTGCCTGGTATTGGTACGTTAAGTCATCAAGTGTACTGTAGATTAAACAGGTTGTCAAATGTATGTTTGTTTTCGATGTTTGGTGAATCTGGAGATGATGTGGATAATATAGTGTTACAGGCTGTTCAGGTAGCCTTGTTCCGTTATGGAACAATGGTAATGCCTCCAATCAAAAGACTTTCACTGCAAATCACTAGCAATTAAGGGATTAAATTAGAGTAACCAGGCATTAAAATTGGGGGTGTTACAGTTGTGGCATTAGGGCCAGGTTTACAAAATTGCCGTGAGCATAGGACGCTCAAGGTTTAGGGCCACTGTCAGCTATGGGGAGGCCTATAAGTTGTGTTAGACTAGGGAAACGAGTTGTTGACTAGGAGTCTATGTGTGTGCACGCATCATGAGGATGTTATAGTAAACATTTATGTGGCCTTCAGCCCTTGGTATTAAGACCAACTACATAGTTAAATAATGTCTTAGGAATTCCATCATTTTCGATGTATAGTGGGAAAGCATTCGGTTAACTTCTTGGTGAAGTACGTATTTTAAAGAAGTATACTAAGCTCATGGCAATAACTTTGTGGAGTTTTGGGTTGTCATTAAATGTGCCTCCAAAATATGTGAACTTATGTGGGCTACTAACTACTAGGTTTGTATAAGTCGTTATAAGATAAGAGCATGTTTTGTGCTGATGTAGGTAGTAAGTAATGAGGAGATGGAGGATATTTAGACTTGGGGTGTTGATGGGCGTTTGATTATGGGTCATTGACTCAAATCATAAAAACAAGCATGCATCAATCTAGGCGATAGTTGTTGAGTTAAAATTACCGCAAGTGCACGGTGCCGGTTGTAGCCAGCAACGGTAAGTATGGGTCGTGTCCACCAGGAACTCGGTTTTAACCACCGAACAAATCTTTAACACTTAATTCAAGCTAGAGTCTAGTAGAATGGGTTTTACTAGGCATTAATTCTATTCAATCTAAAGTTACTGCTTTTATCTAAATCAATAGTGACAAGGATCCTGGATTGAGGTTCACCACACTTTGAAGTTCTTTCGATTATAAACTAAATCATGTGAATCCGCCCACGAGACAACCGAAATGGAATGGTTACAAGTAAAATGCATACACGCCTTCTCTCAAAGGTCATTAAACTGGTCAAGTTATTCTAATTATCTATTTTCATGAAACTAGAGTCGCGAGACCACAGGATTGTGTAACCCTTAATTCCCAATTGAAATCCTAACTATTTTTATGTTAAGAAATTCAATCACTCACAAAGCCGCTCTAAGTAAAGAATTTAACTTTCGTTAATCTCCTAAACCCCAATTACAAACATGAATACGATCCTCTCAGGCAATTCATTGAATGCCTAGCGTGTTAAGTGAGAGTTCAATTATAATATCGGCGTCAATTCAAAAAAACCTAAAATAACAATCCAAATCATTGTAGGGGCTACGCCCAATCCAAGACACGAAATTTAGCCTCTAATTGTCATTTTAATCACAATTACAATCAAGAAAATGAACATGCCCAAAAGTATCAACTTTGAATTAAAACGCAAAGGAAAAAGGTAAAGGAATTTACTCTGTGCAATTTGCAGCAACAATCTACCAAAAGTATAAAGTACTTTCAATCCAATGTCTTGAATCCAACAATCATCGATCTCAATCCTATGAACCCTAATCGCCGTTTTCGAGAGAGAAAAACTCTAAACGCAATTACAATGCAAGATCGCGATTTAAACGAGAGAAATTAAAGTGGCACGGGGCCACTGTGCCACTTTGCTGCCTTGCGTTTTCCAGTTTCCCTGGGTGGCACGGTCATGCTGCCTGGCATGGTGCCACCGTGCCACTTCCTCTTGGCTCAAGATCAGCCTTTTTGGCTCCTATTTGGCACAGCATTAGCTTATTTATCTCATTTCTTTCAACCAAACTCCTAAAAACACAAACACACAACATTTAGGCACATTTGCGGTAAAGAATGACAAATTAGCTTCTATACTCTTGAAGTTTTATCGAAAGTCGCCGAAGTGAGAGGTAGAAATCGTGCCTAAAAGCGGTAAAGAAGAGGTTTATCAACTCCCCCATGCTTATCTCTTGCTTGTCCCCAAGCAAGACTAAAACATGAATGAATTGACAGGGGATCAAAAGCCTCTCACCATCCGCCTCCTCAGGCAAGGCTAAGTGGGGATCAGTCGAATTGAACATAGGTGCACACAACCAGTGGAGTGATTTGAAGCATAAATACAATCTCCAAATTCATTTCAAATCATTGGGGAGACCACATGTTCAAGTCAGCATATCGTCAAACCATATCACACCCCTCCCCAATCAAGACGCATCCAAATAAGTAGTGGGCTAGAAGGCCTGGTAGTGACTCTCATAGGGGGAACAAAGTAACTGACCCTCACGTGTTTAAGATGTAAGAAGGTTCACTTGACTCTCTTCCAATTAAACAATCTGCCATAGGCTTGGTAGGATTCTCAATTTTCCACCGCAAAAGTGCAATATACGCAACACAATCAAGAGGACCTTGTAGGGTTGAAATGGGGCTAAGGGCGTGGGCAGGAGGGGGATAAACAATTTGGGAAGTGAGGAGCTGAAAGCCGTCTCTAGTGAGCAACCAACACTTAAACAAATCATATCACACTCTCTTTAGGGAAACAAACACACCCTAAAACATAAGGGCCATTGGGAATGCATTATACCATCATGCCAAACACTCTTATTTATCACCTTTTTCAGGTTTCAATAAGTTTCTATTTTCCCTTTTCTTTTCTCCTTTTTTTTCAACAAGTTTTTCTTCCTTTATTTTTTTTTTGGGTAAGGACAAGAAAATGAGTGATTGGCATGCACAATAACAAAACAATCAATTCCCAAATAGCTACGAGGATGTAGCCCCCTTACATACCGAATTAACCACAACTGTATAACACCCACAACTACAAACAGAATAGTGAAGCATTGCTCTACTAGCTTTAGCTGAAAGGTAGGAAATATGTTTAGGCCAAGAGCTAGCAGTGAAAGGTTCACAACAAAAATGGGTAAGGCTCAAAGGGGTAAGCAAGGGTTAAAACATTAAATCACGGGTAGCAGTTTGGCTATATAGCTCAAAAACAAGTGAATGCCTCTTCATTTCATCATTACGTACATGCTAAATGCGGTTTCAAAGAGAATCCAAGAAAGTTCTAGAGATGTTGCCATGGAAGAGACACACATGAAAAAAAATATGAGACTAAGTTGATGGATTAGTCTATAGGCTCAAAATCTCACGGGTCATACTACCAGACAATACAACCAACCCCAAAGATGTCCGACTTAAAAGGGATAATCAATCATGATGAGGGGGTTTCAAGGGCAAACAAGAATGCGAGCCAAACAATGTGGTCAAAACGTTTCCAAAATCATCAACCAAAAGCATTTTGCCACAAAGAAACTACAAGTGTACACAACCATATCAACCAACTGATCCTCTCTGCCTTGGTTATCATCATAGGAGGGGTTTTCAAAAGTTTTTTTTTTGAGGAATTGAAAGCAGTAAATCACCCTAAGTAGTCGACTAGTAGATAAATGAAGAGAAGAGTTGGAAGAATTACTCACAGTCTTGTGAAGCTCCACTCAACATATGTCCACTTGAGACCAAGGGTTAGAAAAGAAAATATATACAATGCATTGCCTATCTATATGCACCCTACAAATGCACCTAAGTTAGAATGAAAACTAAACATATGTAAGAATGCTATATACAAAAGGATACATATACAAACCAACATCCCCCACAAATCATCACGGAAACAGCCCATGAGCTCACCCTCCCATGCTTGAGCTGTTTATTATCCCCAATGAAAAAGATAGGAAGCACGCAAAACAAGGGGGAAGGGGAAACAGTAGATAGTCACTGGACACCGTCGGGCCCAGGCGGAGGCTAGAAGAGCGGGGGGAATGGGGAGAAATGCGAGAAGCCAGCCTGATCAAAAGGTGGAGGGGACGACGAACTCGCTAGGGCGCCCGGGAAAGAGGAAAAACGCTCCTATAGTTGCCGAATCGACTCGAACTGGCGCCAAAGCAGGTCGTTCATCCTTCGTCTCTCCTCGCATTGACAGGCATCTCTAATCGCCCGTTCTTTCTTACGCTGTATCCGCCTTAACTCTCACTGCTCTTGGCGGTCAATATAACCGCGGAACTAACTCACGCCCTCCTCAATGGAATCCATGCGCTCAGAAATGCGCTGGATATCGTGGCGTATACCACTAAAACCCTCTCGAAGGCCCGTCACCTCCATTTGGAGGGCGGAGAAGGACTGAAGAAAAGAAGGGTCGAGCGGCAAGTAGGCCATGGAGGAGGAAGAGCCGCCCATCTCATAAGGGAACGGTGGGTGAAGGGGTGGTGGTGGCGGGATGGGCTCAGGATGGGGAGGGGCACCACTGGCCTCTGCCTTGGCTTCGTCCTCGGGAGCGTCATCACCCTCATCACCACCCTCCTCACTCTCGTCGCCCGCATCAAACTCAAGAGCGGCATCAGCTTCTAACTGTTCCTCTCGGGGAAGAACAGTTGCCCTTATAATCCTCCGGTCGCAATTCCAATTTCGTTTGTTGGCGACCATGGTGCCCTCAGGGGTGGGGAGGATGAAAAGGATGGTTTTGTGGTGGGGGTACCTAATGGTGTCACCTCGGGTATCTATAATGTGCATGTGGTGGAGTGTACCAAGGTTGAGGTGACCACCTAGAAAATGGGGCTCGAGAGTAGAGAGTCGCGGTAAGAGTACCGCCAACGCTAAGGACATTCCGGTTACTGGTCTTGGCTACTTCCGCCAAGTGGCGGATTATAAAGGCCCCCGTGTCGAGAGAGATGTCTAACAGGGCGCACCAGATAATAAACAGTTCGGCCTTCCGATAACCATTTTGATTGTCGTTGCGGCTGAAAACGATGTTCGCCGTTAAGCGATGACGGTACCGAAGGTTGATATTACAAATGTCGGTAGCCTTGGCCTGTCGAGGGTCAAAGACCCTAGGTCACCCCATCTATCAGTATACTCTTTCCGTTTAGAGCAGGTGATGCTCAACCAAATGGGGTCAGGTCGCCACAAGAAGGGTACATCCCTATATGCCCCATCGACCACCGGGAGTCGCAAAAGGTCATTAAACATTCGCAAACTCATCCGGTGATCAATGTTAAACATTCGAAAATAAATGGCGACTTCCTGACCATTATAACTACCATCCCAATCAACAGCTAACGAACTCAAGAACTCAACCGTAAGGCGGCCATAGGATGTGCATTGCATGTTTATATATTCGGTCCACCCTAACCTACCAAGTAGAGTCAACAAATCATCCAACAGTCCCAAAGAGCGCAAGGAATCAGCATGAAAATATTTCTGCTCACTAGTGTTCCTAGTGATTAAAAGCTCATATCGGAATGTTTGTTCGTCATTCACAAACTGTAAACCCCTAGTGCTAGCAGGTAAAATAAGAGGGTAAGCATCTTTGGTACCTTTAGCAGAAGCAGGCGCAGTTGAAGAAGAGGTTGCCCGGGATGATTTCTTGGGTAGGGATGGACCCTTTGAAGCCTCCCCAATGCGTTTCTTGCCCATTGTGGAAATAAAACCAGATCTGGACCCAAGAGGAGGCGAAAAGAGCAGGAGAAGGGTCAATTATCGCTCTCTACAACCTTGGACCTCAACAATGGAGGTTGGGGTTTTAGAGACAGAAAATGAGATTTGGGATGGAAGGACTTTGAGATGAAAAGGGGAGGAATTGGTGGGATAGAGTGAGTGGGGGTGGAAAGGTGGAGGAATTTGGTAAGAAATTGAGAGAATTTGAGAGGTTAAAGTGGAAAATTGAGTGGGGATGGAGAGAAAGGGAGAGCCGCGTAGCAGAGAGAGAGAGAGAGAGAAAGGGAGGTCGAATGGAGAAGGAGGGAGGAAGGAGGAAGGAGAGGAAGAAATCGGGGGGTTTCGGCAGTTTTTAATGTGGCACGGTCGTGCCTTCCGGCACGGTGCCACCGTGCCACTTCGCTGGTCGACCCGTTTGTTGTTCTCTCTCTCTTTTTTTTGATTTTTTATTTTTGATTTTTGTTTTTTTTGTTTTTTTTGTGTTTTTTTTCTTTGGTTTTTTGGGGGGTTGGAAGAGAACTTTGGCACGGTCGGGCCCATGGGCACAGTGCCACCGTGCCAAATCACTGGTTCTGTTTTTCTTCCCTTTTTTTTTTAAAAGCAATAAAACTTGGGTTGCCTCCCAAGAAGCGCTTATTTTAGGTCCTTAGCTTGACCAGTACGATCTCTAGGGAGACAAGATATTGAGAAGGGTGACCGTAACCTTCCGTTCAAGTGGCTCACCGGCGATATAGTGTTTCAAACGGGACCCATTCACCTTGAAGGAGCCGGTGGTCTCATTGCCTATTTCAATGGCCCCATATGGGTATACCTTAAGTACCTTAAAGGGACCCGACCATCTAGAGCGAAGCTTTTCCGGGGAAGAGCTTCAAGCAGGAATTGAAAAGGCGAACCAAGTCACCTTCCCGAATCTCGCGGCGGTTGATAAACTTATCGTGCCACCGCTTAGTTTGCTCCTTGTAGAGCCAGGAACTGTCATAGGCATCCAAACGGATCTCCTCGAGCTCGTTTAACTGGAACATCCTCTTCTCCGCCGTGGACTTCAAATCGAAGTTGAAGTGCTTGATGGCCCAGAAAGCCTTGTGTTCCAGCTCCATCGGGAGATGACAAGACTTGCCATAGATGAGCTGAAAGGGGTGGTGTCAATAGGAGTTTTGAAAGCCGTGCGGTCGGCCCAAAGAACATCATCGAGCTTGTTCGCCCAATCCTTACATGATCTTGCAACCGTTTTCTCCAAAATGGATTTGATTTCCCAGTTGGAGATCTCGACTTGGCCGCTAGTTTGAGGGTGGTAGCCAAGTCCATACTTGTGGCGCTCTCCATATTTCTTCAAAAGTGTGTCCAGCTTCTTCTTTGTGAAGTATGATCCATTGTCACTTATTAGCACCCTCGGGATGCCAAAATAAGGGAATATGATCTTCTTAAAGAGCTTAGCCATGACTCTGGAGTCATTGGTAGGGTTAGCCACGACCTCCACCCACTTGGAGACATAGTCCACGGCGACGAGAATATACTTGTTTCCCCTCGAAGATGGGAAAGGTCCCATAAAGTTGATGCCCCAAACATCGAAGATTTCAACTTCAAGGATGAAGTTAAGGTGCATCTCATTCTTCCTGGACAGATTCCCCATCCGTTGGCAGCGATCACATGCACGGATATATGCATGGACGTCCTTGAAGAGTGAGGGCCAAAAGAACCCCACTTGGAGCACCTTAGCAACTATCTTGGAGGTGCTAGCATGTCCTCCACAAAGACAGTCGTGACAATGGAAGATCACACTCTGAATTTTCCCCTCAGGAAGGCATCGCCTGGTAATCCCATCCTTACACAACTTGTTGAGAAAGGGCTCCTCCCAAAAATATGTCTTGATATCGTAGAGGAATTTCTTTTTCTGGTGGAAGGATAAATCATGGAGGAGGATCCCGGCAGCTCGGTAGTTCGCATAGTCGGCGAACAATGAGGCTTCTGCTGAGGCGGCGACCATAAGATGCTCGTTAGGAAAAACATCATCAACGGGGAGGTCGTGACTCTCAATAATTAGCCTGGAAAGGTGGTTGGCCACAACATTCTTGGCCCCCGGTTTGTCTTTGATCTCCAAGTCAAACTCCTGTAGTAGCAGAATCCATCGGATGAGGCAAGGTT
>NCQV01069629.1:0-10683 GCA_002740545.1 Lophocereus schottii
ATATATATATATATATATATATATATATAGGGTTAGTTTTAAACTGATTAAGAGAATTAGTAAATTACAAATACAAGTATATAACTCATCGCCAACCCTATATCAAATGCGCCGTGCAATTATCCAAAGGATTATGTGTCGTTAAGTTAAGTTTTAATCATCTCAATTGAGGTCATGCAATGACAAAAATAAATGAACCTACCTAACGCAACTAATTTGTTAATGGTCTCATTTGTGAGCCCCAATACCGAAATATACCTTGAAAAATGAAAAAAAAAGAAAGAAAATAAAAAATTTTTAATTTAGATTCTGGTGTTGGTTTATGACTTCATGTTTGTCATATTTAGAGTTGGTAAACAGAAACAGGTTGGTTCAAGTTGACATTTTTAGTAATCGAATTAATGTTCTTTGATAGCTCGTTAAGTGATCATGCATCAAAATTCAAAGATTTGTCTTTATGAGATTAATAACTTGATCTGCATTTGCTCAATGAGACAAAACTAAAACGCAACGGCTGTGAGTATGTGTCAATTAGCATTGCATGTATATGATTGTGAATGCTTGCTATCGAAACTCGAGGCTTGGAATTTAACTGTCTAAAATTCAAATGAGTCACATTATTATGAGATCATATGCAATGATACATTCTTGAATATAATTTTATAGAATTAAAGATGTTATGAAGATGATTTAGAATCGTAGATCAATAGTGTGGGATTTATGATAGTACTCACAGAATGATATTATAAATTCATAATTATAATGTGCATTGCATTAAGTCATTAAGTGAATCAAATAGTAAAATAGGATTGTACATCCTAATAAATTTAATAAATTGTTAATTATAGTTATCTTTTCTTAATTCCTATTGTAACAAAATATTTTTTCTCTTATATTTTTACTGTATATCTATCAAATAAAAAACTTAAGGCTATCAACTATTTTATTTTTTCCTCTCAAGTTTTTAATTGATTTCATTTGTAAAAATTCCCTATTAAGTTCTTGTTCTTTTCCCCCCTGAACTTAACTAATTGAGTTTGAAAAACTCAAAATTCCGCCCAAAAGAGAAGAGACTAAAACTCAAAAAAAAGTTACTTCTAATTGGATAGAATTGAGTCGGGTAAGAATCAGATCGGTTTTAAATAGAGTATGGTTTAGTTTGGGTTGGCTTTCCATTTTTGGTTTACTTCAGGCCAGGCCACTATCGATCAGGTTTGAATTGGGTCGGCTTATTTCGGGTGTAGTGATAGATTCGCAAGTACACAGTGGCGTTGTAGCAAATTAAGGTCGATCACACAGAGACTAGGTTGATCTGTTAGGCTATATTCCCTCAAGATATGTGAGGCAAATCCAAATTTTGGGAATGAAATTTAACTAATTCACTATCTAATCTAATGCATAAATAGTGATGGAATTATAAAAAACTAGCAATCTCCCAACTCATGCATCAATCAAGCGCTTTTTCCTTAATTGGTTGCTTTAAAACCGATAATCGAATTATCACAACCCTCTTTTAAGGCAGAGTGAAATTCCTAATCTAACCAATTACTATTTCTCAAGGGCTCCTGATTAGCTTAGGTTCATTATGCATGTGATTATCAAATCAATGATTTCTTAATCGATGCAATCTCTCAAGACTCCACACGATCAAGTCTATAATAGCCCGACCTTAAATTATGTTAATTTATTTAATTAAGTCATGTAATTCATTTTTCACATTTATTTATCTCATTTAATTATCCCGGTTGGGAGAATTCATTTTGGTTTGCACTTTGCAATTCGAGTTTCATTTACCGGACAATTTCGGAAAAATTGATAGCAGGCCTCGATAATTATGGTTTAAGAGATTAAATCATTTTTCATAACATTTCAAAACTTTAAGTTCGAGCAACGAAAAATTTATTGCACTCGGTTTAATTTTCTTTTCGAGCCCGAGCTCATTTAGGGCCAATTTTGGCCCAACAAACTCCTAATCCATTTGTTAGCTAATTACCATCATTAACACCAAATTATAATTAGCAAAGATATTATTTTGGGGGGTTAAATTTCAGCCAAGTATTTTACTTTATTTTGAACCAAGCAAAGTTTCAAGGCTTCTTCTTCTCTACCTCTTCTTTCTCTCTCCCTCTCCTTGGTTGCCCTTCCCCCATCCTGCCTCCACTGTTCTGGTGGTTTCCGCCATCAGCCGCCACCAGGACAGCCACCATGTACCACCACCAGATCAGCCCAACCATCATCCACATCCCCTTAAGCATTCAAGCACCACTTGAATTCTTTTCTTTCAAGCATCAAGTGAGTAAGTTTATGTTGGTTTTGATTATTGATTATGTTGGATTTGTTTATGAATCATGTTATTTTGATAAAAACAAGAGTTATTTTGAATTTTTAATGGTTGGATCATCTTGAGAGCAAGTAAAGATTGAAATTGTGCATGAACAAGCAAGCTTAAGTTAAAGTGATGGATTTGGATTATTTTGTATTTGATTTGGTAATCTTTATCATCATAAATGATTAGAGTAATGTTGGTGTGGTTTTGGATGAGTAACGAGTGATTTTATTGGGGATTTATGCGAAGAAAAGCTTGCAAATATGTGCTGATTGAGCTGTAAATAAACCTGAAACAGGGGCCACTTTGAGATTAAACTGGTACTGTAACATTGAAAAATTATGATTTTTGGTGGATTGATAGCTTAATGAGTTATCTTTCAATGGGCTTTGTAATTACTTAATTTCAAGCTATTTGGACAAAGTTATGACCAATTTACTGAAGACTGCACAGAATACATCGAAACTGGGAGCATATGTGCACAAGGGACTTTACGAAAAAATTGGTATTGATTGGATCATTGGAAAATTGTGATTTTTGGTGTGTAGATATATCAATGAATTATATTTCAAATGTATTTTGAATCACCTTAATCCGAGATCTATAGAAAAACTTATGGTCGTTTTGCTAGGATTGCGCAGATAGAACTAAAATTATGTACGTCTGTATTCTACCCTAATTTTAGGGACCTTACTATGTGAATCATGCTTTGTGCCCTAAATAAAAGTTTTAGTGGACATTATGAGATTTTCATATTGTGGTTTTATATCTTAATTGGAGGTCGGGAGTGAAGGATATAGATTTTCTAATGTAAACTATCAAACGGTAATATGGCGGAAGAAAGAAATCGTGACATTTGAAAATATTATCAGACGTTTCTATATAATTATGAGTATTGCAAAGAAATTACAAGTTTTAGTGAGTTCAACAATTTTGATTAGTGTATGGAAGCTTATTTGGGTTGGAAAACCGAATTAAATGAGCATGAAAATGAAATTTGAGACATGCGCGGAGTAATGGCTTAAATCAGTGTCTATTGGACTCAATTGGGGTTATTTGAGCTTTTATGAAGCTCACAACACCTCTCCTAATATTAAGCCTTCTATTATCCATTTCATAAGCATTACACTTTCCATTATCGATTTCGAAAATATCAGAAATCCATATTTCATTTGTATCAATTAAAATCTTTTCATTATCACCTCAATCATTCTAATTTGATCTATTTTGGTTCAATTTGTTGCATTTCATGTTCAATAACCCTAATTGATTTATATTTCAAATCATTTTATCGTAACTTATCTTATATTGAATTATTGGAATTGTGGAAGCTCTTTAATTAATCAATTTCCATTAAAGTTACAAATTCCGGGAGTAAATATTGTTTACTAACTGCATTTACCTATAATTACATTTCTTTAGCAGAATCAGGACCTAGTCTATCGTTTCCATTGTGCATAAGTACTATCAAGTGAAATATCATTTTAAAAACTTCAGATACGTCCATTGGTTATCTTTAGAAATCAGAGTGTATTTATTAGCGTTATCATGTTCTAGTAAGTACATTAATGAATTAGTTTACACAGTGATTTATCAATTAATTAGTGACCCCGTCAGTTATCATCCATAGGGCATTCGCCATTCAGTTACCCGCACGGCTTCAGGCTAGGTCCCCGATCGGCTTGGCAGGTGTACACCTATCCATAGATCGTAACAGTATCAAGGGGTTCACTATCAGATAATAACTAGCAATGCAGTTTTACATCATCTCATTCACTGTTTTAACTTAAAATAAATTGCAAATTAGGCCCAATCAGTATTTCAATGATCATTTAACAATTCAGGAATGCATGTAGTGAGTTTCGGCTCACAGTTCGGAATATCATCAAACAACCATACCCAAGCATAAATCGACAACAGGAGTATAAATGATAACTTAAAGCACATAATTCTCCTAAAAATACAGCAAAATGATGCTAAAATGATGTATGCAATAGGCACTTATGAGATGGCTCATTTCGGGTTATGATACAATTCAGGTTTCGTTCCGTTCTGGATCGGCTTACTTCAGGTGTTCGGATCCAAATCGGTTCATCCCATTTCGAGTGTTAGTTCAGGTATAGATCCGGGTCGTCTTGTTCAGGTTTCGTGTCTCGGGCTAGTTTTGCTAGGTCTAGCCAAGGGGACTTTATGTGTAAAATTTGAACTGCGATATGTGATTATGTGAATTTCTGAACATATATTTTGATGTTCAAAATACTTGTGTAGTTAATGTCTAAAATTAACTTTGCTAAGTCAATAATGGTTTTAGTTAAACAGGTTGCGCCTACTAGGAGTGGGAACCAAATGCAATTATTCATAAAATGCTAAATCTTAACATAAAATATTAACGTGAGTTTACGTGAGTGTGTCTCTCGAGATCAGGGTGGATTTCCACTGATGTAAAGATATTTTAGGCGCTCCAGATTATAGCATGCGGTTGTTCAACTATGTGCCATTGTACATGGATAGACGCTAGAATAGGCTTTGGTAATCTTTGAGGTTATTCAAGTTCTAGTAACCCATGGGGTTCTCTGGGTTCTGGTAACCCATGAGACCCTCAGGGGGGCGCTCACTGTTAACTGAACCCTGCTTTAGTTTTGACTAATGATAAGAATTTACTACATAAGGATCTGAAAGGGCTGGGAACCAATTATATTTCAAACTATTTGAATCTTCATTAAATATTTGAAATGAATTTCATGAGTGTTTTGCTATTATAGGTAGGCCTATTGAGCTCAGTCTCACTATCTAAAATGTTTTTATTTTCAGGTACTAGTATGCTGCATAGGAATGGGATGTGGCGAGACCATATAGAAGATTTAGTTAAATTTTCATTAGCGTAAAATAATGTTTAACTTATAGTTGACTAAGTTGATAATCGGCTCTTGACCATTGAATTTAGATTATATTTTTGCTTATTTCAGTAAATTCTCTTTTGCCTTGTATTTCGAAAATAAAAACAACAATAACGCCTGCTAGGTTATTTTTTGCTGCATTAAATAGGGTAAAGGTTAGAATAGAAATGAATCAGAATTTTTGGGGTGTTGTAGAGTGGCATCAAAGTTCCAGATTAGGCCTAGTGGCTCTCTTGGGTTCCTGTATCCTAAGGTAGAGTCTTAAAATATATAGATATAGGAAATTACTAGAGCGTGTATGGGGGGTTAGATAGTAGGCTTGTATGTTTTCTTAGGTTGCATTAGGCACTCATAAGCTCCATGTGTACTTCCTAGGAGGATGAAAAATTTGCAACACTGTGATTTATACAAGATGCTTTGTTTCACCAGAAGCTGACTAAACGTCTAGAGCACTCCATTCTTGGGCATGTTATTCATGTTTAGGAGTTTATCAACCATCACTTAAATGACTTCCTGATCAGTTGTTCAGGAAATGAGGAGAACTAGGCAATTTACCTCTTTATGACATTTTAGAAGGACTGCATGTGGCGCTATCAACATGAAAAGCTCCTTTCTCAGAGATCCCTTTTATTAACTAGGCTATATACTGTTGGTGTGATCGTTAACTATCTATCATGGGCTTGGATTAGTTGGTACAATGCTTGGTACAATGATGCTTTAATGATGAGTTATTAGAGTCATTGGAGTCACTAAAAGAGGACTTTCCACCTCTTGCTAGTGAGGCTGAAGCAGAGGACACCTTTCCTAAGGAGAAGGATGCTGTAAGTGAAGAAGAAGAGCCACCACAACATGAGGATGTAGCTGATGAATTTGGGGGAAACCCTATCGAACTTAACATAGATAATTCAAATGGTCAACCCAACTAGGGAATGGGAAATAGGGTTTGGTCTGGCTATGCAAGTGACCCCGGGGAGAATGATCTTGATCCTCTTAATGAGTCTGATGAAGAACTAAATGAGGAGTTAGGGTGGAGCCTAAAAGGGAGTTCGACTCTAAGGAGGACTCCTTGGAGGAGTTGGAACCTAAGGAAGAAGAATTTATAGAAGAGTCTGACCCCAAGGAGGTTGAGCCTAAAAAAGGGAAAACTTTAAGGAAATTGGCATTGAAATCATCTACACCCACCTCACCGTCCAATGACAGGAGAAAGCCTAATAAGGCTTATTTTGATTAGTAAGCTTAGTATGAATTGTTTATTGATTTTGTTTTAAATATTTCTTTTAATAAACCCAGTGCAGGGGAGAACTTTAGTTATGAACATAATTATTATTATGAGTATTAGTTGAGATTCTATTTGTTTTTCTGTAAATGTGGGTTAGTATTGTTGAAATTTAGATTTATGGATAAATAAATGGCATGGAGTTGTTTGGTGATGCAGTTAAACTAGCCTAATGGCCTTATGTGTACTATATATTTTATTTTCACAACATATATGTGGGCCTTTAAACAAAGGCCAAGTGTTACAACTTGTTGCAAGTAGGGGTAACTAGACCCATGCTAATAATTTTAGCATGTTAAAAATTATTTTGTAAGATAGTG
The DNA here is from genome assembly GCA_002740545.1 of Lophocereus schottii. NCBI lineage: Eukaryota > Viridiplantae > Streptophyta > Magnoliopsida > Caryophyllales > Cactaceae > Lophocereus > Lophocereus schottii. The sequence continues at coordinate 6,820 of NCQV01069629.1, forward strand.
GAGAACTATTAAGGTTGAACCAAGGAAACCCTAAAGTCAAAGCTTAAATCTAAAACTACTTTCATCAATATGTCTAAAAATAATAGGAAATCTCACTACCATGGGAATATGCCCATGATAGCTGAGCTAAGGAAGCATCTGGAGGCCTTCGTCATGGAAATGAAGGCCTCTTGATTAGCGCTACTAGGAAGAACCCTATACCTACTAGGGCTGATCTTGCTAACCTCCTACTGAATGAGTAGTCACAGAAGCAAGGTGAGGAACTATGTAAGCTGAGCAAGAAGAAAGAAAGGAAAGATGAGGATGATGGTTGTAACATGTTTAAGAAGCTGGCCAACCTCCATACCTGCTACAATGGAGCAGCTGACCCTTAAGCTTTTGAGGAGTGGATCAAAGACATGGTCTTTGGTGCCTCGACAAGTGAAGAGTGGGGTTCGCAGTTTAGCTCGAAGGGGAAGTCAATTTATGGTACGCCATTGTAAAGGAGAAGTAGAATGACGCTGGATTTGATTGCATGCAATTCAAGGAGCTAATGAAGAATCTCTTCTTCCCTATATCCATAGAAGGCAAAGGAAAAAGAGTTCCTCGAAGTAGAGCAATAGAAGATGAATGTTCTATAGTATGCTTTAAAGTCCATGGAACTATCTCGCTTTGCCTTAGCCTATATGAATAATACTTTCAAAATGAACCAATTTGAGTCTGTATTTAATTGAAAGCTTAATGTTTTTATATTAGTAAGTGTGTATAAATCCTACTAGGAAATGTATGACAAAACCCTCAATATGGAGTTAGCTCACAATAAATTGGAGGTCTTCTTCAATAAGTAAGAGGATAATAAGAAAGGAAAACCATAAGATCATCGAAACCAATAACCCTAGCACAAAAGGCCATGATAGGATAGCCTATAGGGGTCCCAAATAGGAGGGTACCATCAAAGAGTGATATGTCGGCCTGTGGAAACTCTATTCACTGCACTCATCACTACAAGGCACTCAAAGAAGGGGTTGATTTAGATATGGGAGTCAGCAATAAAAAGTGACAGATTGCTACTCTACCACCACTGACAGCCGATTAGAGAATGACTCATAACCAAGGTGGAGCTTAACCTCCCAACCAGGGTTAGGAGAGGTGTCAACAAAACCAGCTAAACTGAGCTCGACTGCGCTAATAGACCTAGCTACGACCACTAAAAACCCATCGTCTCGTCACATGGGAGGTGAAGTTTATATAATAAAGATGGATGAAGTAGAAGACACTCCTAATGTGGTTACAGGTACCTTTCTATCCACTTTACCTAGTAACTAGGTTGTTTGATTTTGGTGCTAGCTACTCTGTTATTGCATACAATATTGTTGATAAGTCAAAGTTAGTTCCTTCCATTGGATGACTTACAATATCTGTTATGCACCTATAGGAGACTCTATGTGGTGTGGAAAATTATTTAGAGGGTGTCCTATCCTAATAGCTGGCCAATAATTCATTACTGACCTATATCACTTTGACTTGATTGATTTCGATGTGATCTTAGGTATAGATTGGCTATAAAAATATTATTCCCACATAGATTATCTTAAGTAGAAGTTGACCTTAAGAAGGCCGAATAGAGATATGGTAGTGCATAAAAGGGCCAACATGAAACTTGTAGTAAAGCTAATCTCTACATTAAAGGCACACAAACTCTTAAAGTGAGGATGTGAGGCTACCTATGTAATCTAGTTGACTCAATAGCAACAGAACCATCAGTAGAAACTTTGTAAGTAGTGTAAGAGTTTTTAGATGTCTTCCATAAATGCCCCGCCTAGGGAAATGGATTCCTATATTGACTTAGCCTTGGGAGCTACCTTTCTTTCTCAAGCCCCATATAAACTGGCCAAAGTAGAGCTCAAAGAATTGAAGAGCCAGCTTGCTAAATTACTAGAAAATGGATATATTAGGCCTAGAACCCGCCTTGGGAGCACCAATGCCATATTTGAACAGGAAGGATGCTAGCTTATGGTTATCCATAGATTACAGAGAATTGAACAAGATTATCATCAAAAGAGGATATCCCCTACCTTGAGTTGATGGTCTTTTTAATGAACTATGTGAAATTGCAACCTTCTCAAAGATAGACATCAGACCAGGCTATCAATAACCTCACATCTAAGAGGACGGCATACCAAAAACTAGTTTTTGAACCTAGTAACTTAAATTTGTTGTAATGCCCTTCGGAGTCACTAATGCTCCAGCCTTTCATGGATCTAATGAATCGACTCTATAAGTAAGTTTGTGGTAGTGTTCAGTGATGACATATTAGTGTGTTCAAAAACTCAAGAGGATTATGCTTAGCACTTAATGATAGCCTTTGAGGTTTTAAGGACAATGGAACTTTATTCCAAGTTGATGAGGTGTGAGTTCTTGCTAGAGAAAGTAGCTTTTTACGCTATATGCTATCTAATAATGTAGTGTTAATTGATCCACAAAAGATAACGGCAATCACCAAATGGCCTACATCGAAAAATGCAGCAGTGATACGAAGTTTCAAAGGGTTAGCGGGGTTATTATTAGAGACTTGTTTAAGATTTCTCAAAAATAGCACTGCCTCCCATTGATTTCATAAGAAAGATAGGGAAATGTGAGTTGATGAAAAGATGTAAGCAAACATTCCAAGAACTTAAGAAGAGACTGATACCTACATCGATATTAGCCACATCATACAAAACTGAAAGGTTTGTGGTATATAATGATGTATCTCGAGATGGATTGGAGTATGTGTTGATGCAAAATGGATAGGTTATAGCATGTGCATATCGCCAACTGAATATCCATGAGAAGAATTGCCCAACCCATGACTTGGAATTAGTAGTGGTGATCTTTGCCCAAACAATCTGGAGGCATTACTTGTATAGAGTGCACTACGAGATCTTCACCAACCATAAAGTCCCGAAGTATCTATTCTTTCAAAAGGACTTGAACTTGAGGCAGACCAGGCGGGTAAACTTTCTCAAGTACTATGATATACACTTCTAATGTCACCCTAAAAATGTAAATGCAGTGGAAAACATAATAAGCCCTATACCACATCTGACTATCAATCAGAGACTTTCTATACCAATAGAGTTGTCTCAGGAGTTTAAGAAGTTAGAGATCAATGTTGCTATTTGTGATGGAAGTATGGCCCACACTGACGGAGGATATTTAAGCTTCCCAAGAAATTAACCGATGGCTAGTGAGGATAAAGATGGAAGTGCAAGAAGGCAAATTCACTGGTACTTATGATCCATGAGGATGGTACTCTAAGGTTCCATGACTGATTATGTTTCCTATATAAGGCGCACTTAAAAGAAAAATTCTAGATAAGGATCACAATACTTCACATTATGTACATCCTGGTGGGGACAAGCTATATGAGTAAACTTTCTAGTGGAGCAATATGAAACAGGCGGTAGTTGATTATGTGTTGAAGTGCTTAACTTATCAGTGAGTAAGAGCAGAGCATCAACGCCTTATAGGAGACAACCATTGGAGATCCCTAAATGGAAATGGGACTCACTTTCAATGGATTTTGCGATGGGATTACAGCAAATTGAGGAATAATAATAGTGCCATTTGCGTGATTGTTGATAGGTTGGCTAAGTCTGCACATTTTATAGCCATGGAAAACACTGGGACCTTGGATAAACTTGCTCGTCCTTATAGAGATGAGATTTTCAATCACATAGGGTACCTAGCTTTATAGTTTTTGACCAAGACATAAGGTTTCAAGCGGGAATTTTGTAGAAACTCCAAGAAGCATTTGAGAACAGGCAAAGCATCATCACAATATTTCACCCAGCTACAAATGGTCAGATATACCATCCAAACACTAGAAAACATGCTACGTGT
>NCQV01069629.1:10688-26943 GCA_002740545.1 Lophocereus schottii
CTGGATACCAAGAAGGCACAAGATGAGCACCTAACACTGAAAGAGTTTTCCTACAATAGCTACTGCCACTCTAGCATGGGAATTTCTTTATTTAAAACTTTAAATGGTAGGAGATGCAAAACCCCCTCATGATGGCAAGAAATTGATGATGCACTCACCATTGGACTTGAACTTATTTGGATGAACGCACAAAAGGTATGAGTGATCCAAGAGTGGATGAATGTAGCTCAGAGCCACTAGAAAAGCTACATAGACAAGCGGTAAAGACCTTTGGAGTTTGAGGTTGAAGACTAAGTCTTCTTAAGAGTTTCATCCACCAAGGGTGTCATGCTATAATAGCCCAAACCTAATTAATATCAGTAGTCAATTTAAATAATGGTTAAGCCAACCAAATAGAGCGCGCACATTTCAATTTGACATTTATAAAAGTATGTTTTGCTGGGCTCAAATGATGTTGGAGGCCTTTGGCAAAATATATCGTATCTGTGCATATTTTAGACGGCTAATTCAATAAATCAACCCAAATTGAATGGTAAATGCCAAATGGTGAATAGTAGTAAGAATTTTTTTCATTCAGAAAAAGTTCAATAAAATACTTAAGCATATATACATGCAATGCATAAGAATGCATAATCGTCATAAAAATAACAATAATGATAGTAGTGGTAAGAATAGTAATAGTAATAGTAATATATGATATAAATGATATAAATTACAATAAACTCAAATAAAATAGGGGGAAGAAATTAGAATCATAGCATAGAATGAACAAGATTTGGTACACCTCGAGAAATAATAAGATATGCCTACATCGTAATCCAATTAATGTTTAAAAAACAGAAAAACGAATTATTTGAACTTGACTAAGGAAGATATTGAAAACAAGCTAGCAAAGTAAAGGAAATAAAATAAGAATATATTTAAAAAATTAGCATATGTTACGAGGGGAGAGAAAACTTCAATCTAATTAATATAGAAGGAAAGACACTTCAATTCCATCCCACTCTAAAATAATGTGCTATTCAACAAAACCCTACCCCTTGGTTTTTTTTCTCTAACTCTAGCACCATCTGGCCTTCAAGCCGTTGTGCCACCACTGCCTTAAGACCACCGAAGCCACACCACCATATCTCGCCTTTGTTTTCTCTCTGTTTTTGTATTAGTGAGAAAGGCAAGGCTTCTCCAACAATCATTAAACCAATAGTCATCATTGAATGTTAGTAAGGGAAATCAAGGTTAAGGTATCTTTACTGCATGTACACTTTCAAAAGTCACATGTTGTAGATGAAAATGTTCATGTACCAATTTTAGTACAATAACGTTCTATATAATGTTTTGCCATATAATAATATGAGGCCAGCCTAATTCCTGAATCATATGCTTATGCATATATACTATATATATTATACAATATCAATTAAGCTTGGCTAGTGTTAACTAGCTTCAGCCGACTAGACCCCTGATCGGTCTGGGTATGTGCATATGAATGGAAAAATCAAAGTCTCGATAATTTTAATTACCATGATAAAGGGCTCATCCAGATAATAACATCATGCTAGCAATTTTAATTATTCATGCCCTCTCTCCCTTATTATGAAATAAAATGAATTGAAATGTGCATGCTCATAAATGTCCTTTAAAACGTGTTTTTACAGTGTAGAGGTAAATATATTGAGTTTCGACATACCATTCAAATTATTTTCATGTTTTCTATTTTAGGTGAGGTATCTATCGATAATAAGAGGGAAGCAAGCAAGAAGTGACTCTTAGTTTCAACTAATGCTGGTGTGATGGACCGTAGAGTCCCATAGTGGCAACCCATTGGTGTTTGTGTCTTGTTGAACTACTTATGTCATGTTAAGTTCGATTTTTTATGATAGTAATTATTTTTTTGATAAAAATAGGTTATAAGTTCTTCTCTCATTATTAGAATTGATGTATAGTAAAGATGTAAGTTATGTTTGGAGTATTAAACTAAAGATTAAGTTAGCATGTTTGGTTCTTGTTTAGCCTTATCCTTTCTATATGACAAAGGTAGCATCCGAGTCTTTATTTATTATAGTATGCTAACCACTAGGTAATTTGTTAGTTATGACTGAACTAGTTGTTATCTTACTAGGGGTGTTACAGTTATGGTATTAGAGGCTAGGTTTAGGGCATTGTGAGTCATAAGAAATGACTCATGTGATTGAGCTAGAACCTTTACAGCTCGGGGAAGACTTAACTACGAGGATCAGCTGATCGAGATTGTAGACTGGAGAAAGAAAGGGCTTTGCAGCAAAGTGGTTCCACTTGTGAATGTGCTTTGGGCTAACGACACCACATCCAAGGCAACATAAGAATTAGAAGAGGAGATGCGATCTAAGTACCGTCATCTATTTGTTGGATAAAGTATGAGTAAGTTTTGGGAACAAAACTTCTTTTAAGAGGGATGAGATGTAAAATCCCGAAAATCTAGAAGTTCATGACATAGTTGTTTATGGAGTCTTCAAGACAAAACCTTTTTTAAGGAGCGCAAAATGTAAAACCCTTAAAATACATATCTATAATTCTCGAACAATAATTTATGTGGTTTTTTTTTGTTTCAAGAATTTATTGTTAGTCAATTGAGCTTGTAGATAGTATTCTAGCGTCAGGCCTTTGGGTAAGCTAGAGCTCAAATTTCCTATTTCTGACTAAATATAAAGCTTTTAATAAGAAAATTTTAATTTCAAATTCAAATTTTAATTTATTATTAAAAATTCAAATAGTAAAATGTTAGTTTTATCTGATGAAAGTTTAGGTTTAATTATTTTAGTTTGATTTCCCTCCTAGATTTCAAAATTTAAATTGGAAATTATTAAAATTTGGCAAGGGATATCAAATATTGCCCATGTCTTCTACTTACTGAGTATTTACCCATGAATCTCTCTCTTATCCATTTATTTGCCATTGAAAAAAAATGAAATTTTCTTTTTTTTTGAGTGATAAGCAGTGCCCCCTCGCACTCTTTCCCCCTTGTGCGACTCTCTCTCTCTCTCTCTCTCTCTCTCTCTCTCTCGCACATCCTTACTAGCTATCCCTCCCATGACCAGAACCACCACCCCTTAGCCTCACCGGTGATGACCATCAGCCAACCTTGCTGCTGGGTCGCTACCCACCGTCGATCTCTCTCTCCCCCCTCTTATGCCAATCTATCTGACTTCCGCCTTCCCTAGCCTCCCTCTATCACACGCCTACACACATAAACGTACCAACTTGTCTCTGACCACTAGTGATCTCTGGTAGTATTTCACCATTTAATACACATTTTAAACACGTATCTAAGAGGGTAAGAGTACTTATCTAAATTTATTGTAATTGTATTATCTATACACGCGAGCGCTTGGCCCCCAGTTTGGATGGTCCATTCCATCACAAACTCTTCACATGGTATTAAGAGCCAATTGATCTCAATTTTTTCCTGTTACCCTAGCTTCCGCAAAAACCCTAGTATTCTACCTTTGTTCTTCTACATGAAAACACCTTTGCACCACTGTGATGGCTAACTTTGGCGTCGACACTAATCCAATTGACACCATCAGAGACTCGCCCCTTCTCACTCATCTACTAATGCTGGTGAAGTGGTTACTCCCATCACTTCTCAGCCATCTTCTTTGAGAGGAGGTCGGGTTTGTTCTCCTCAGGGTAATGGGCTCCTCCATCATCTCCACCAACTTCCAAGGCTCCGAACCTCTCTTATTTCCCTTCACGTGGAAGCCACCTTGGTCACACCCCCTGGTCTGTGCCTTCTTATTCAAGTGATGCTATTGTCTTTTATCATTGCTTCTTCTACTGTTTTTGGCTCAGCTTTCACCCCCTATTGATTCGGCCTCTTTATTGCTCCTAGATTTTGATCATGGCCTCCCTGTCATCTCACTGATGCTCTGGACCATGAATATCACCAATTTTGTCACCACCTCTCCTAAAAAAGTTAAAGATTTTCTAACTTAGAAGACATAGTTTATTTCCTTCCTTATTATGCATCAGCTTCATGGGTTCCTCCATGGTAGTATCTTGTAATCACCTCTAACCTATCAGTTGTGGCTTCAACTCTATCAAATCAGACGTGCCTGGATTTTTGCAACGATCTCCAAAAATCATGTTATTGAGGTACGTGATCTTATACATTGTCGACAAATTTTGCAATGTCCTGTGTCTTAGTTCAATACTACCAGTCTTGCTAGTGCTTTAGATTTAAAGTATATGATTTCGAATCTTGATAAACCTGAGCCATAACCTATGGTTGACTACTTGTGTGCGATTAAGTCTATTGGTGATTCTTTAACAACCATTGAGTCTCCAGTTTTGCAGTTAGATTTAATTCAATATACTTTTAATGGCCTTGGATTGGATTATTATAATTTTGTTTATAGCTTATCGGTCCTGCCTAATGGCATTACCTTTGATGAGGTTCATACACGCTTATTGTTTCATTCGTGACATGCCAATTATATTCGCAATCGTAAACAAGGGGTTGTGACTCATCAAGCATTAGCAGCTACCATTAGTGGAACTTGTTCTGCTATTGCCAACTTGGCTTAGTTGAGTCAATCTAATCGTTCCAAGGGGTGAAACTACAAAGGTCAGAATTACAGGTATAACAACAACCATGATAACAAGGGTCGGAACAGTAACAACAATAATCCGAATTCCAACTCATCTACTCAATTGGTTGCTTTTTCCCGGAGTCTGCCTACAGGTTCTGTTTATTGCAACTCGATTGTTTCATCATTTGATATTTTTTATAACTCGATTTACGCTACTAATTCTTCATTCGCGGGTAATGTTCATTTGTAGGGGTGTTGGGGTCTAATCCCAATATAATTTTTCAGAATTGTTACTCTCCTAGACATTCGATTGTTTCTTACCTAGTTAGATATCAGCCTAAACACAATTCCTCTCCCCTTGCTCTGGCCACTGTTTTGCCTATTGAAGGTGCTGAGAGCCTTTGGTACCCAGATTCAGCTGTGGCTGCTCATATGATTCCTGAGGAAGGTATTTTATTTTCTAAGACTCCTTATATGGGTTCTAATAAAGTTGAAGTAGGGAATGCTTCTTTATTGCTTGTTGCCAACATTGGTTCGTTAGCCCTTAAAACTCACTCAAAGCCAGTATCTCTTACTTCTGTTCTTCATATCCCTTAGCTAAAGCATAATCTTTTATCCATTAGGTATCTTTTTAGAGATAATGATCATCATGTCGAGTTTAATGGTTCTTGTTTTTCTGTAGAGGACAACACCACCGGTGATATCCTCTTGCAGGCCCCTAGTACTAGGGAACCTCTACTCTTCTCTCTTAATTCAGGACATAAATCAACTACTAGTCTTGCTTTTGATTCATCAGGAGATACTTGGTATAGGGGCCTCGTTTATTGTGGAACTAAAGTTTTATATATACTTAGGAAAAATAAACTTGTTTCTAGTTCAGTTTTTTGTGATAAATGTGTCACTCTGTGACTTAGTAAATCTCATCGCCTTCTTATTTAATTAATTGAACACAGTTCTATTTCTCCATGACAGTTAATACATTTTGATGTTCTACTATCTCCTATTGTTTCTCATTCAGTTTTCCGTTATTATTTAATTTTTATGGATGATTATTCTCATTTTACCTAGTTCTATCCCATGAAGCAGAAAAATGAGGTTTACACAATTTTTACAAATTTCAAAACTATGGTTGATAAACAATTTGGGCAATCTATTAAAATTTGTCAGAGAGATGGAGGGGGTGAATTTAGTAACTCCTATAGGTAGGCCTTGTTTCTTCAAGCTAGGATTCTTTTGCGAAAATCTTGTCTTGACACACAGGCTCATAACACTGTCGGAGATTGTAAGTATCGGCACCTTGTTGAGATGGTTCGTGGTTTTCTTATTCAGCCTCTCTTACCATATCAATTTTGGGTTGATGCTGTACTATTTCTACTATCAATCGGCTTCCTACTACTACTCTCAGCTATGAAAGTTTGTTTCAGAAACCTTTTGGAAACCGCCTGATTACACTTTTCTTAGAATGTTTTGAATTTCTCTGCTTCTACACAAACGAAATTTTAACTTTTGTCTATTCAATTGTTTTTCTTGGGTATGCTGCTCAGGACGAAGGCTACCAACGCCTTGAGCTCTACAAGTTGATATGTTTAATTTCATGAATATGCTTTCCTTTACTATTTTATGAAACATGCAACGCCCGTTAACCATGTTGTCAATGATAATCTTGCCAGTGATATTTTTATGTCACCCTTCCACCTTGTAATCTTTTCCCTCGTTTGGGTTTAGTTCAGGATGCTCTAGTGGGGTTCCCATGGGTTCAAATTCTCTTTGCCAATGGGGTCATCTCTTCCTTGTGTGGGTCATTTCTCGATTCTGCTGCTATTTTGTCCACACATAGCCTACCTGCCCTACCCTCTTCGGACCTACTACCTTCCCCTCATCCCATTCCTATACAGTCCCTATGCCACATCCCTTCTCATGTTAACTACAGCCATAGTCCTAGTAGCCCCAGCTCATCTCCACTGCGGCCAAACACTCCCACCATACCAGAAAGCAATTTTTCTTCCCTTAGGTCACCTCTCATACCTCTGCCTTCTCATTCATCCACTTCTAGTTATCCCAATGTCCATCCTATGTAAACCCGATCTAAGTCTACCATCACTAAGCCTGAACACGTACTCTGTCTATCCTCTCTTTGTTTTGAAACCAAACCTACATCCTTTGAAGAGGCTTCTCCAAAACCTCAATGGCGAGAGGCTATGACTAATGAGTTTAATCTGTTAATGGCTAATGATACATGAAAACTAATTCCTTACAATTCTGCATAGAACTTGGTTGCACGTAAGTGGGCTTATAAGATGAAATCTAAGTTTCATGGTAGCATTGAGTGGTACAAAGCTCCTCTAGTTGCTGAAGGTAATCATTAGTAGGTGGGTCTTGATTTTCATGAGACCTTTTCTCTAGTTGTTCATGTTACTACTATTCATCTTGTTTTATCCATTTCTTTGTCAAAGTGGTGGCGAATTTATAAACTTGATGTTCAGAATGTCTTTCTTCGTGGTATCTTAACGGAGGAGGCATATATGCACTTCATTGATCCTCAATTTCCTAAGCATGTTTGTTGTCTTAAGAAATCTATCTATTGTCCTAAACAAGCTCTTTCAGGTTGGTTTCATAGGTTTAGTAGCTTTCTTCTAACACATGATTTTTATGGTAGTTAGGTTGATCCATCCATGTTCATTTTCCATTTGGTTCACATACAATTATTCTTTCACTGTATGTCGACAACATTGTCTTGATAGGGGGCTCTATTTCTCTTCTAAGATCCTTTATTGATCTCCTCTCTAGTCAATTTGTAATGAAGGATTTGGGTGATCTCTTCTACTTTTTAGGTATGCATGTTACTCATTCCTCAATAGGTTTGTTTTTTCTCAAGTCAAATACACCTCTAACCTTATTCATAAGTGTCATATGCACACCTGCAACCCTGTTCATACTTCTTTTATTACAAGGACTACTCTTTCCATCTTTGATGGTGAATTTCTTATAGATCCCACTGAGTATAGAAGCATGGTAGGCACTTTGCAATATTTGACTATGACACGATCTGACATTGCATGTGCAGTTTAAGTAGTTTTCCCATTTATACATACTCCCCATACCACCCATCTGTTGGTTGCTAAGTGTATTCTCAGGTATCTTCAAGGGACTCTTGATCATGGGATTTTACTATGCCCTATTGTCGTTCCTTGACTCGTTGTTATCTATTTTGATGCTGACTTGGCTGGACGTCATGATTCATGTCGATCTACCCCTGGGTGTGTAGTATTTTTCGGACCCAATCTCATAGCTTGTCTCTTGAAGAAAAAACCTGCTGTCACAAAATCCTCAACTGATGTTGAGTATGTGCGGTTACTTATACTATGGCTAAAACTATTTGGCTTCATAAGCTCTCACTTTATCTTATTATTACCCTTACCTCTCTAGTCTGGGTTTACTATGACACTATGAGTGCTGCATATCTTATTGTGAATCCTGTTCATCGTGATCGTAGTAAGCACATTGCTGTTGATTACCATTTTGTGTGTGAACGTGTCGCTCGTAGTGATTTCGTTGTTCGACATGTACACACTCGGCCTGAGATAGCAGATATTTTTACAAAAAGGTTATCTTTGTAACAGTTTTTATTACATAAGTTCAATCTATCCTTGTGCTTCCTTGTACAACTTGAGGTGGCGTAATAGGATAATGGTACTTATGTAATTTTATTGTAACTGTATTATCTATATATAAGAGCAACTGGTTCGCAGTTTGGGTTGCCCATTTTATCACAAAACTCTTTATAGTAACAACCTTAAAAGGGTAAACCGGTTTTAAAAGGAAACAACTATTTAAAGTGCGTAAACTTTTGGCATGACCAAATTAACATGATATATGTGAGTAAACATATTAAGAGCAGAAAAATAACATACTCTTAATAAAAGTATAAAACAATTTAGGGTTATATTAAAGACCTTTTATTTGACATTTATATTTCAGACAACTCATGCCAAATGAGGAAGGTTAAGATTGTGGTCCTCATTATATTCAAGACCTCTAGTTTGGCATTTATGATTTTTACATGATGTTATATTACTTATTATATTACACTATAGAAATGTTGGAAAATAGATTTATTCCCTAGTGTGTTTTGTCATGTTAATCTCATGATATTGTGACATTTTGCTATTTTCAATGGATGCTCATGCTTGATTTGAATATCAAATGATCTGAAACAATAATAATTGTAAAGTAAAGATCATACATCTAATTACCTAATTTTAATCTATAAAAAGACGAGAAAGTGTAAAAATAAGGTTCGTATCTTTGGTCCGAACTTTTGCAAGAGGAACCGTATAAACGATGTACATATAACTTTAGATTTCTTGAAATTCAACTTTTTTTTAGATGAATGTTTGACCGTATTTTTATTAAAGTTACTAAATGATACACGTGTATTTTTTTTGTTTAAAACCTATACCATATTTTATTAACACTGTGGGTGATGCCACCTCCGGCCTCCCCACACTACCCTCGTCTCCCAGCAGCACCATTAGCGGCCCTCTTTCTTTGTTTCTGGTCTTCTTTTCGTAAGGTATTTACGGTTTTTTCTTTTATGATGCTAAACAGAATTCTACACCAAGCTTGATTTATCTTTAGCCTCTAGTGAATCTTTCTTATGTTTATAATAAAATTTCAAGACTTCAGAGTGCTTCAAAGCACATATACATCTACTGTGCTCCTCACATTCATCTTTAAACCTGAATTTTTTCTCTAAAATCTTTATTGAAGGACATGGCTAGGTTTTATTAGATTTTAGAGGTAGTGTTAGTTGGTAGGAAGGGTTTTATGTTTATTTTATGATGTTTCTGGATGGGATATAATGACTTCATGCAGGAGATATGGGTTTAGACAAGACTAGAAATTGGACCTGTACTGACCCAACTTTAAGGAGTAAACCGGAATTATATCATGAAAAGTTCAGGGTATATTTGTATATGAGCCTTATTTGTTAGGAATTTTGAATTATTAATTTTGGGCTTAAAGCAACGGTGAAATGAATTTTCTCCCGTGAGTGTGCAATTCTGACCTAAAATTGAGCAAGTATAAAAATGTGAGTTTTAGGGCAGTTTTTGTGGTTATTTATGGTTACTTATAAAATAAAAGTTGTGGTAGAATAAAGTATTTTCCATAGTGCGCTTGCACAACTTGATTCTATACTTCCAAACAATTGATCTACGAACCTAATTGGTTTAAATTTCAATATTGGCTTTTATTTAGTAAATGAGGTTTTAAAAATTTCCATAATGCCTAAAAATAAGTGTTTAGGGGAATTAGCCATAATCATGTGACGTCAGTGGCTTGTCGAGCTATTGGGTTGGAAATTTTCGGTTTTTAGTTACAAAATCTTTCTCGATATTAGCCCATGTTATGGCATGTTATTTTACTATTTAAGCCAAATACTCGAGCGTCGAGCTCAAGCTAGGTCATTTATGCTTCTTTGAGGTAATTTATATGCCCTAACTCCCGTTGATTGCTTTGCTTTTGAAAAATGTGTTTTGATGTTAATAAATGTTTTATGTGATCTTCAATGCCAAAGCATCCTTATGTGTAAAACTTGAACTGTGATATGTGACTATATGAATTTCTAAACATGTAATTTGATATTTTAATTGAATATTTAGACTTAAACAATCCATATTTAAAAGTTTCTTTGGTAAGCCAATAGAGGTTTTGATTAGACAGTTTGGACTTACATGGAACCAAATGGAACTATTCATAAAATACTAAATCTTGAAATGAAATATTAAGGCAAGTTTGTGAGAGGGCCCTCTGAGATCAGAGTAGGTTTCCCCTAATATAGGGACATGTTAGTCTCCGTAGGTTATGACATATAGTATTTCGGTACGTGTCATTGCAAATGGACAAACACACAGATGGGTTTTATTAACGTATAGCATTGTTCGGGTTTCGGTAACCCATGAGATCCTCTGGTGGGGTTGCTCACCATTAGCTAAACCTTATTTGGGTCTTAAGTAATAGATAAGAATCTGTAGCATAAGGATTTGAAAGGGCTGGGAACCAATATATATTTCGAACTATTGAACCTTTCGTTCTTACCTTTAAATATTTAACACGAATTTAAGCATTTGACTATTAGGGGTGGGTATTAATGAATTCCGTCTCACTATTTGAAATAGTTTGTTTTCTGATTGGCATGCCACATGAGGATAGGATGTGAGTGAGGCCGTACAGAAGCTTTAGTTAACTTTTCATTAGTATGAAATGATGTTGTATTTGTAATTGACTAAGTTAACCAACAACTTTTAACTGTTAACTTTGAATAATATCTTTGCTTATTTTAATCATTTCCCTTTTGCCTTGCATTTCAAGAAGGAATACAACAGTGACACAACCAGCTTATCTTCCGCTACATTAAATAGACTAAATACTAGAATAAATATGAATTAGAATTTTCAGAACGTCGCACCTTGTTTTAAGGATTCTACCTATATTGTTCTCAATGATGATCAAAGAAATGAAGAACAAGGGATAGAGGGCACAAAATAGAAGAAGAAATAACAAGTGAAACTTGGCCAACCAATCTACTACTTAACTTTCTTCTCTGAAAACAAATTGGATGTATACTCGAATGCAAGACTTGAGCTAGACTTCTACAGCTTTAATGAGATTTTGGATCTCCTAGATTGGTGAGCACCCAATTGTCACCTTTGAGAACAATTGAACGTATTTTGCTTGGACTGCACCTACTTTATTTTACATTGCTATAGCTTCTGCGACCTCCTACCAAAGAAGAAGATTTAGATCCATTGAAATTGATTCTGATGAATCATCCTAGCAGTTTGGCTAACCAATGAACGACGTGGGCTTGGGATTCAGATGATGAAGTTAGCGAAATTAAGTTGTTGCATCCAAATCAAATCTTTTCCTAGTTTTCCATGCGACTTTTTTTTCTTTTGGGTCACAGAGAACTATTTTAGTGGAATTTAAATTTCTTTTTTAAAAACCATCACATTTTACAACTCTTTCATATGTTTCATAGAAGAGAAATAAGACAATCAATCTGGTTATATTTAGCCTTGACTTTCATAAAATTCAAAAGATCAAGAATTGATGTAATTCCAAATTGGAGATGTTGGACTTAACCCACTTGTGTTGATATGTCAAATCCCAAGTACCTTGGTTATAAAATATTAGGTAAAGAGATAACCGGTGGATTCTAATTTAAATGGAGTATGAGGGCAAAGTTCGTGTAATTCAACCGTCTTTTAAGTTAGCAAGAGCAACTACAGCATTGTAACAAATTTCTAAAGGAAAGAAACTTAGGTGTGATATCAAGTTTCCATATCCAAGCAGACCCTCGAGGCTTTTGAATAACGAAGGGAATATCATGCACTTTCCACGTGGAAAATTCAATGGTTCACCACTAGCTAATAGACCCCAACAAAAAGAGTCTCCAATATCACTAGAATGAGTTGGATTGCTATTAAAAATGTTGTAGATATTATTGGGTAAAAAGGTGCCAAGCATAGGAAAATTGCATTCCCTCAATAGAAGTATTCAAATCACTTACCATTGAACCAATGTACGGAACATCTTGTCCTTCTAAATGAAGCATCTCTAGAATGCTTTCACATCCACACTAGTTATCATTCAAAAAATTAACGAAATATTCTTTCCAACTTTCTGGTAAATTCCATGATGAGAAAGTTCTCCACTTTGATGTAATCACTTCTACACCAAATCACCATTGGATTTATAAGTATGGATAAACAAATTCTAAATTTATAGGATGCTTGGCATGCATAATTTTCACCAATTTATCAGGCTCTGTAAGGCATTTTCAACAAAAATTTACATAAGAAGGTTGTATTTATTGCTTTTATTTTGCGAAGCCTAAGTCCATCTGTCTTTTCTGGGCGACATACTTTATCCCATGACACCATAGGGAGATAATTTTTCGTGTTTGATTTTTTAATAGAAATCTAGATTAATTCTATCTAGATTATCTAATGTTGATCTAGGCAACCCAAAACATTGCATTATATGTGTACGGAGAGACCTAAGATTGTATTAAATATGAAGTACTCTATGTGCTTTAGATTGAAAATAGTTTTCAACATCTATAACTTACTATCAATTTGATCAACTAGGTATGAGAATGAATTAGATGAAACCCTTCCCTTAAAAATAGGGTGGCTAAGTTAGTTGCCCAATGACTTTTGATGAGGTATATTGAACACCACAACTACAGCCAATTTTGCTGTTGAGGTAGCATTTAAAAAAAAAACAATTACTGATTTCTTAGAAGTAATAAGTTGCCTTGATTGAGTGGAAAACTTAAAAGGTAGAGAAACAAGTGTGCAATAAGTTTCTTGATTACATTTAGAAAATAATAAATTATCATAGGTAAATAGGAGACAAGGGATCTTTTCAGATGTAGGACATACTTTAATCCTGATTGCTGATTCTTTCTTTTAGATGCTAGAATATGTAACTTTGAACATGGAGATCCATGCAAAAAATAAATGGATAAGGAGTAAGTAGGTCCCCTTATCGAATCCTTCCTGAGGGCTAAATAAAATCACAAACCTAATCATGAATAACGATAGAATTAGATACTACTGTAATGTAGTCATATATCCAACTAATCCAAATATCATAAAATCCTAGAGCTTTTACACAGGGAAAGATAAAGTCCCATTCAAGTCCATATATCACAAGCCTTTTCTATATCTAGCTTGAGAGCTATAAGCTTGCTCACCTTTCATATTATTGAAGTAATTCGTAATCTCGTAAGACATAATTATATTGTTATTGACTTTTATAGTACAAAAGCACTAGGCTCATGATACATTATAACATTGGTCTCATTCTATTCACGAGGATCTTCAAAACAATTTTACAAATTTGATTCGGGTAGAAGAAAATGTTGATGGCATTGGCCCAAATTTCAATAAAAGGCTAAAAGTACAAAATGGACCAAATCAAATAAAGTCACCACAGTTGAGCTTTGGGCTAAGGCCCATAAGTAAACTTAATATGAACCTTATTAAAGCACCCTGGAAACTAAATGACCATCTATGTTTTGTGAAAGGAGTTAGAGATCCAGGAAAGATCTCCTAAATATTCAAGGATATGGTAAAGATCTCTGAGGTTGACTAAAATTAGGAATACATTTAGGAATGAAGTTAGATATAGAATCCTAGTTAAACTCCTGAAAGGGAACCACCTAACATACCTTATATAACCAAATCACGACAAAATTCAAATGGTATAGATAAACACAAGCAACCTAAAGCTTATTATTCTAACTCCATTCTTGAATCATCCTGGAATGAGCACTAGAGGCTTTTGAAGAGGAGGTAACTTCCCCTTGGTAGTCCTTGAACGAGTGGAACAAGTTCCTTGAGGTTCAAGAATGAAAGTCATATTCAGTCTTGAGCTAAAACAAAATTATTAAGGCTAGTACGCGCAAACTGATATATCATAGCAGATAGTTTACTTTAAAATCAGTGCAATAAGCACATTATTAACTTCTTTAAGTGGTGTTCCCTCTTGGAAAAAAAATTTAACATACAATTCATAACATCATTACTAATAATGGGTCAGTGTTTCTAGAAAAAACCTACACCAAATCCATTATGACCTGGCATTCTGGATGAGTTCATGTTAAAAAACCGCATCTTTTATTTCTTAACAGATGATAAAAGTACTGAGCAAGTTGTTTTCTTCGGCAGAAATCTTCCAAGGAATATTGCAGCTTATAGTTTGCTATAAATTCCCTCTTTGTGATTTCAAATGAGAAGAAAACTCAGAGATAAATCTCTATTTAATGATGGATTTTTCATGTAGTAAAACACCTAATTCATCTTTAATTCAATGTATATAACTCTTCCATTTTTGCATCTTAACACATCAATAAAAGAACTTAGAATTTCTATCACCTTTTGTCAACCATTCCTTTCTACAAACTCTCCCTTACATTTCTAATTAAACAAGAGTAAGCGCTCACAGTGTTTGATTAAATGGGCATGCCACTTGATAAAGAGGAAATTCAAAGGGTCAGAGATGAGTTTCTCCACCCTATTTAGCTGGTAAAATGAGTTTCTCTTCCATCCTATTTAACTGGCAAAATGCTTACCTACTCTAAAATAGCTACTGCCACAAGACATACTATTTCAATTTTTAGTTGGTGTTTAAAGTCCTTAAGTTTACACACCATTCTAGATATTGGAGAACCTCGAAAATTGTTGAATAAGTTTTGATGATCTTATATAGTTTATTATAATTAGACCAATTATTGTAGAAACTAAATTTTAGAGCTTTATGAAATTGGTTAGTGTTGCTCATGCTGAGAACAATATAGGTATGACCAGAACAAGACAACAGCTGATGCATTATTGAACAATTGTGATATAATTCTAACCAATCTTTATGGTCAGTAACTCTATCCAATCTTTCGCAGAATAGCTTGTCATTTTTTTGTTTTCTGCAGTGAATAAATGTCCTAAAGGGGGAACATCTTCCCACTGAATATAATTCAAAGGAGCTTGCATGTGGACAACCTTTTTTCGAGTTAATTGAGGCTATCAAGTACCCTTATTTTATCAGACAAACATTCATTTTTTTAAAAAATTCCCTATCATACAAGAAGGAAGATCCGCGATAGTGTTAATATCCATAAGATGATTCCAAAATGCATCTTTATCTATTCCCTCCACTAGGCTATAAATATCAATACTGTACTTTCTTTTTGAATAATGTTACCATGAACCAAAAGATGAATAGTCCTTTTTTCTTTTAAGAGAACATGAGCAGAGATATTATCATTATTTTATAAAACCCTTATCACCTTGCTGTGACTTTCGAGAAGGGCATAATCAAAATGATCATTCCCAATTTGGAAATAATTTGGGCACTATGTAGTTTATTCTTTACTGTTTCCAAGAGGATTAGAATGTCCTGGTAAATTTTGAAACTCAAAATCTTAATTTCCCTTCTACGTTGGTGGTTTTTGGCATCTTGTATGATCCAACAAATTACTTGCATTTATAAAGTTTGCTACACAAGTAACCAAAAAGTTGTAAGAATTGGTTTACACCAATTAGTCCAAATATGTTATCATGCGGTCCAAGCATATTGCCATGCATTCCACATGAATACACCCATGAGTCCAAGAGATACATCCATGTTGCCATAGGGTCAGACGAAACCACACATATGAGCAAGTAGTAGAAATTCCCATAATAACAAAGTTGGCTATTTTCCTTTTATTGCAAAGCAATAGTAGTAGCAGTATTGTCAATATAAAAATCATCAACTAGTAGGGACTGCGTAAATTGCTACATAAAACAGAATACCTAGTGTACACTATCATCACAAACTAAAGAACAATTCTACCAATAAGTATTTGTTGGAAATTAATCAAAACAACCAAAAAAACATTGTCTATGAGGACACTCAACATCCCAGCAAGAACTGCAAATCATATCAGAAAAAATTCATCAAGCATGTTATGATGCAGTCGACACAATTGTATTCAGATGCTGATCATGCTGTTTAGAGCCCATCATGTGGCCGAACCATAGGTGTGAGATTGTACAACAATAAATGGCTTCATAACTATCCAAATTGTATGTATTCTAAACATAAGTCTATTTTCGACATCAATTCAAAGTGAGCAT
>NCQV01069636.1:0-22407 GCA_002740545.1 Lophocereus schottii
ATATCTTTCTGGGGTAAGGTGGTGACTAACTTTAACACACATGCCCTAAAACGAGTTATGCCGAGAACGGGGAAGACTTGTAATGCTCGTTGGAATCGGGGTTACTCATTAGTGAACAAGTGGGTCGGAATCATAGATGAATGAAACATAATAATGTGAGTGGGTCAAGTATGGAAGATATTGTAAATCGTGCTCATTAGACATTTCTTAGAAGTGTGGGGAAGAAATTTGATTTAGAGTATTTGTACTATTTGCTTAAGGATTGGCCCAAATGGAGGACATTTCGTGATACTCTAGATAGAGGACTATTGAAACCACCAAAAGTAAATGAGATGGGAGGATATTCTGGCACCTCTACCCTAGCTGGTGAAGAGCTTGAAGTTGAAATTGATGGGATTGTCCGCCCCATTTGCATAAAACTCCAGCAAAAGACAAACAATGTTGTGGTTGATTTGGTGACTAATTACTTTTCTACAATGGGTTCCATAGCAAATGAAAAGGTCGAAATATTCTGCAATTTGATAATCATAGTTGATAAGAAGGCAACTACAACTCATGAAGCAATTCGCCTTGGAGATGAGGCTCAAATAACACAGGGGCAAGGCGAGGTTGGAGGTGAGGAAACAAGCCCTTAAGGAGAGGCAATATGACAATCAAGTAATGTTGATGGACCTTTTAGCCTATCTGAAGAAGATGCTACTTACTTCAGAATGATGAAAGAAGAAATTAGACAGCAAAGAATGGGAAATCCTCTCAAAATTAATAGTCTATCATCCTCTAGCTATTTAGATAGACCTTTGTTATTTAAATTAGTGTACTCGCCTATAGTTATGTTTTGTTACTTATAATGAATAGTTTATGCACTGAATAGTGTATGTTTTCTTACTTGTATCCATTTAAATTATATGTTCGCAATGAAAATTAGTTTTAAAATGAAAGTTTATGTTTTGTTAATTGAAACCATTTACATGTAATGTATGTTTTGTTACTAGTAGTTCTTTCTATTTGTAATTTACTTATGTTTGAGTTCTTTTTAATTAATGAATATGTACACAGGTGTTCAACAATGAAAAATCACAATGCCAATTTGAAACCCCTTGTACAAGATTTGTCTTCCTCAACCTCCTCTTACATGTCCTCCTCCTCATCATCGAATGGTCTAAGCTTCATATTAGAAGATTCCGATAATGATATTATGCCCATTGTGGAAGATTTACTTGATGATGAGACTGACAACCAAGATATGACATTCCTTCTAAAGGTTTTGCAAGCTGCATAAGATTTGAGACCTTCATCCTCCTTGCCTCGAGTGAAGAGAAGATTTATAAGGAGAGATCGATAAAAAGCTCATGAGAGCTTACTCAGAGACTACTTCACAAAGGATTCCATTTACAATGAGCAATATTTTTGCCAAAGATTTAGAATGCGCAAGCACTTATTCATTCGCATAATGAAGGCACTAGAAAATCATTCTGATTACTTTCCGTTGAAGTATGAAGCAGTTAGGAACCGTGGGTTGACACCACTGACCAAGTGCACCGCAGCCTTGTGGATGCTTGCTTACGGTATACCCGCCGATTTCGTCCATGAATATTTGAAGATCGGTGAAAGCACATCACTACAGTGCTTGAAAAAGTTAGCTGAAGGTGTCATTGCAGTATTTAGGGGAGAGTATTTAAGGAAACCAACCCAAGCTGTTGTTGATCGTCCATTGGCTGTAGGGAATGAGCGTGATTTTCACGATATGTTGGAAAGTATCGATTGTATGCATTGGGAGTGGAAGAACTGTTCGACGGCTTAGAAAGCAGCATTTTCCAAAAGGGTCTATACGGTTTTGACAATCATTCTTGAGGCGGTTGCGTCATATTATCTGTGGATATGGCATGCCTTCATCGGAACGCCGGGAAGTATTAATGACATAAGCGTCCTTAACCGTTCCCCAGTGTTCGGTGAGTTATATCAAGATCGTGCTCCAAATGCGAATATGTCGTCAACGGTCACAAGTACAAAATCAGGTGCTTTCTATCGGATGGTGTTTACCCGAAATGGGCGACTTTTGTAAAAATCGTCCCCCTTCCGCAAGGTCTAAAGGAAAAATTATTTGCTCAACGTCAGGGGGCAGTTAAAAAGAATGTCGAGCCAGCCTTTGGTGTGCTATAGGCTTGCTTTGCCATAGTCCGTGGCTCTACTCGATACATGAAGGAGAAAGTCATGTGGTTGATAATGAAAGCATATGTAATACTTCACAACATGATTGTTGAGGATGAGCTAGATTCATACGACCTTGCGTTCGATTACAAGCAAGTGGACAGTACTATCCCAGAGCCTATTGTTCGACATAACGTTCATCCGTGCTATGAGACTTACTTAAGTAGAACAATAGAAGTTCGAGATCCCGAAACGCATGCACGTCTCCAGGCAGATTTGGTTGAAGAAATGTAGAACCGACATAGATTTAGGACATAAATGACATCTTGTAATGTAATTTTTTAGTTCAACTATTGTATTTGTATTATTAATTTTTTTAGTCCAACTATTATATTTTTTTTAATTTTATTGTAAATAGACGTATTGTGTTCTTTTTTTTTTTAAATCAAACCTTTATTATTTTAGTTTTTTTATTTTAGTTTGATATCATACTTAAAAAAATTTCATTACTGTAGGTGAATTATTCAACTTTTGGAAAAATATTGTCATATAAGTAATCTATAATTATTCACATAAATACACAAAATAAACATCTAAAAGCAAATAAAAGAAGAGATTTCTTCCTTTGTTACATTACATTATGTGAAAGTCTTTTTTATAAAAACATTTCATTGTTATAGATGAACTATTTAATTTTTATAGAAAATATCATCATAAGTAATCTACAATTATTCACACAAACACACAAAATAAAAGTCTATAATCAAATAATATATTTGTTATGAAATTTATAGGTATTATTTTATTTAGTGATCAAAGTTGGTGATACAAAGAATATGAAAAAAAGAAAAAAGATTGGACATGGGACTATATCAAAAACGTGGGCCCCACTTATGATCCAAACGCATGAATTAACATTGCATACTGTCCAAGAACGGAGAGTGGTGGGGGCCAAAATTGTAAGTTCAAACCTGACACACCTAAAAACAATAATTGAAAAAAAAAAAACAGAAAAACAAAGGATTCTCTAGTCGGTTTTCTTGATCTGCCTTCTCCTCACGTCTCTGACATCCACCCGCCATTCCAAAACCTAACGTCCTTCCCTTCCTCTCCTTTCTCCTGAATTTCTAGTTCTTCAAATTCTCATTGATCGAGCCACTTTTCTTCCGAAAATATCCGCAATAGTTTGGAATCCCTAGAAAATTTTCACAGTCCTCCGCCATTTTCGATTTCTCGGTGCTCGATCGAAGCATAACACTTAGCAATGGCGGTGAGTCTTACTCGGAATTCTATTGCGGCGATCGTTAACGGCGACGTGAACTTGAAGCCTTTAGTACAGGTTGTGGATATCAAGCTCATTGGTACGAGCCAGGAACGGTACCGTCTCTTGATCTCTGATGCCGTGTCAACGCAGCAGGCGATGATTGCCACTCAGCTGAACGACCGTGTCCAGTCTGGCCTAGTTCGCAAGGGTTCCATCATTCAATTGATTGAATATATTTGCAGTGATGTTCAAAGTCGCAAGTAAGTGTTTCTGTGTTACTGGGCTCTGTCGCGTCTGTTTCGTAATTTGTCGTCTAAAATTTGGAATGGCGTGAATTTACAGATAAAAAGTTAACTTTTCCATCCGATTGAATACCTAGCACTGAAGTTATCTTTTAGAAGCTGTTTATAAGGATTTGAGCTACGCTTGGATTGTATGAGTACGCTTGCATTTTGCCTTTTTGCGAATGCAGTGTGTTATCAACTTATCATGGTTTAGTAGCATTCTGGCGCTACCGAAATTTGAGCTTGCATTTGTGAGCACATTGTGTATTATTTTTCCTGTTATTGGGAGGTTTCCATCAAGTATTAAATTTGATATGTAATTGCTTTTTTCTCTGTGAAATATGTGATTGCCATTGAGAGGTGCGAAAACAGGAGCCACTGAGTTGTGATGAACTGCTTGTAACTTTTGACTCCAAGTAGTGTTATGATTGAGGACCTCATTTTGCTTTAGATTGGAGATTTCTCTGTGTGTGCTTACGCAAATGCTGCCCTCACACTACTGATTTTGACATCAGTGCTTGTTGGGATGAGGTGTGATTTATTTATTTTGCTTTGAATTCTGACTTTGCTTCAGCAAAGAGGACGAACAATTTCCGCTATGAATTTTGTTTTTGCACCTGCTGGTGACCATTTCTTCATCAATTACTTGCTTCTAAGAATATCCTTAGTGGAGATAGACATTGGTTTTCATTTGGGAAGTTGGAGAAGAAGTTTAAAATAAAGCTTATGTAAATTTAATCACATATAAATTGTTGTTATAATGGGAGAATTAACAAATACTACATAAAGTATAAACACTAAATTTCTTTGTTATATTTTCTCTGCTGAATGTACCCTTCGCGTCTTTTACTGTTTTAATTGAAAGACAAAGTTGTCGTCAGTTTATGCTGCGGTTTGTGCATAACGTGTCTGACAAGAACCAAGGATTGTGCAGGATTATTGTTGTTCTCAACATGGAAACTATCGTTTCAGAGTGTGAGATAATAGGGAACCTGCCTGGTGGAGGTGATTCTTTTTCTGGAACTGCATTACCCAACAATAATGCATTTAATCCAGTGAGGTTACAGAACTCTAAAGTCAGTGCCTCACGTATGAGTGCTAACGCTCAGAGTTTCAACCCAACTGTTCAGCCTGCCTACCAGCCGCCCCCCAATTACAAAAATCATGGCCCGATTGTGAAGAATGAGGCACCGGCGCGTATTATTCCAATAGCTGCCTTGAATCCTTATCAAGGACGCTGGGCTATCAAAGCAAGAGTGACTGCTAAAGGCGATCTTCGCCGCTACAACAATGCTAAGGGTGATGGAAAGGTGTTCTCCTTTGACCTCCTTGACTCAGATGGTGGGGAGATTCGTGCTACATGCTTTAATGCTGTCGTCGATCGCTTTTATGATGTAATTCAAGTTGGGAAAGTTTATATGATTTCCAAGGGTAGCCTGAAACCCGCGAGAAAGGACTTTAACCATTTGAACAATGAGTGGGAAATTTTTCTGGAGACAACTTCTACCATTGATCTTTGCCCAGATGAAGATGCTGCAATTCCTAGACAGCAATTCAGTTTCAGACCCATCAGCGAAATTGAGAAGGCAGAAAATAATTCAATATTGGACATAATTGGCGTGGTGATAACAGTTAATCCTTCAGTCTCTATCTTGAGGAAGAATGGGATGGAAACCCAAAGAAGAATCATAAACCTAAAGGATATGTCAGGCCGAAGCATTGAGCTAACGCTATGGGGGGATTTCTGTAATCGAGAAGGACAGGCACTTCAAGAATTGTTTGATTATGGCGAGTTTCCTGTTGTGGCTGTGAAGGCTGCAAAAGTGAATGATTTCAGTGGAAAATCCGTGGGCACTATTTCTTCAACTCAGCTTTTTATAAATCCTGATATTCCTGAAGCAAACACTTTGACTGAGTGGTTTAGTCACGTTGGAAAGGATATTGCTGCTCAGTCTATCTCTCGAGATATTATGCCTGTTGGACGAAAGAATGAGATACGCAAAACCATTTCTCAGATTAAGGATGAAGGTCTTGGGAGATCGGAGAGACCAGATTGGGTTGCAGTCAAGGCAACCATAACTTTTATCAAAACAGATACGTTTTGTTACACAGCTTGTCCTTTGATGATTGGAGATAGGCAGTGCAATAAAAAAGTCACAAAATCTGGGAACACAAGATGGGTGTGTGATCGATGCAATCAAGAGTTCGAGGAATGTGATTACCGCTATCTTCTTCAAGCCCAAATTCAGGATCATTCAGGTTTGACATGGCTAACAGCATTCCAAGAATCCGGGGAGGAGATCATGGGATGCCCCGCTAAAGAGTTGTACAGATTGAAATACGAAGAGCAGAAGGATGAAAGGTTTGCTGAGCTCATCCGCAGTCGTCTCTTTGCTCAGTACCTTCTCAGGTTGAAGATCAAGGAAGAAACCTATGGTGAAGAGCAGAGAGTGAAGATCACAATAGTGAAAGCAGATAGAATTGATTACCCAGTTGAGAGCAGGTATTTGCTGGATACAATATTGAAACATCGCTTTCGTTGAATAAATGCTGTAGATTACATTGTATTCTTGGAAGATGTCAGAACTTGCATTCTGGCAGAGGTAACAAAGAATTTGCCCTTCGGATTCTTTGAATGTTGTAGGGTGCTGTAATGGCGAGCAGATTGAGATTCTTTTCCACCATCTGATAGAGGGATAGGTGCTATGAGCCTACTATTAACAGAGGCTCCATTTAAGTTTTCGTTGCCACTATATTGTCCTTTTTTCGTTCAAATGATAATATGTTCGGGCAACAAATCAACAAAATTTCTAGACAATTGTCTATATGTTCTCTCCACATTTGTTAAGAGTTTTTCCAGGGGCACATTTTGATTCAGACCATGTTAGCAGTACTTGGAGTAAGGTTTCTCTTGTGCGGCGTGGATCAAAGGGTTCATGTTAGTATAATGTATTGGTACATTTGAACTTGAAAGTAGCTTGTGTACTACTTTTAAGACTTGACCTACGTAGACACAATTTTTATATAACTATTTGTTTAGAATTTTACAAAACGTCGCATAATTAAATTTATTTCTTAAAATAATGATAAGAAGATGACAATTTGTTTGTCAGATCAATGATAGAACAACTCCATTGCTATGATTGTAATACCTCGGGTGTGGCTTACGACGTATATTATCAAGGTACACGTTTCTCGGGAAGCCCACTCTTTAAAACTTCACAGTTAAGTGTGATTACTATGGAGAAATCTTAGGATATGTAACGTCTTTGAAAGTTTTCTAGGCAGTGTGTGAGCAGGGTTGAAGCAAACCGGAATAACTTCTGGTGATTTGTTAGACCAATCGACAATCCTCAAAGTCGTTATTGGTAATTGTCTTGGTCTGGGAAGGGTTCGAGGCATTACATGAGATGTGATCAGGACAAGGATTTTTATGGTTAAAATTCCCGTCGATAGATTCCACATGACATAATTGAAACTGAAACCATGGCTGAAGCTGTCTTATTCAAGTCCTTTGTGGCTGTTCGCATCAGTTCGAGAATAAGCCAGTGTTTTCCGTTCCATACGCATTGATATGGAACTAGAATCACGAGAATAACTAAACATACAAATGGAACTAGAATCATAAGAATAACTAAACATACAAGTGCAACATTTTCATCTTTCCATCTAATAATGCTTCAAGTTCATCCCAAGCTTTTGATATTCTACATTTGGAGTTCATAAGAGGTACCTATTGAAACAGACTATATTATGCTATTCGTTTGGTCCCACAAAGAGATGGGTTCTTAGATGAGTCTGGGGATAGTGCATGTACAAACCTTTTCCCAGTTGAATTGCACAGAGGTTGACGATATGGGACGTTCGGCTTAAAACGCTTCACCACATAGAGAACGATTTTGTAAGAGGCGTTGCTTTAGTGTGCTATAATGCAATGCTGAAAAAGGGGCCCAACAATGATTGTCTATGGTGGATGAGGAACGTTAAATGTAAATATAAATCAGATTGTATTTAACGTAAATCAGTTGACTTACCACCCACTTCCCCAAAGTTGACTTCATGGTCTTTCAAGTTCCAATGGAAGCTGGGAGCAAAGAAATTATTTGATCCCCCTCATCCATTTCAAATCTTTTCAGCACTGCACAATTCAACGAGCTTTGTTACAAGGTGTATAATCTTACTTATGACTGGGCATCATAGCATTCTTGAAATCTCCCCAGAGCTTTGTTACAAGGTGTATAATCTTACTTATGACTGGGCATTATAGCATTCTTGAAATCTCCCCAGTAGGAACTTTTGCGTCTGATTTCCTTGCAATATCCTCATAGGATTGCTCACCCGAACCATTATCTTCACTGTGGTCTAGGGTACAGGAGGTTGTTGACAATTTCGTTCCTCTTGTAACACTGATCAATCCTTTCATCGCACCAGCAAAACCCTTACTTTGGTTAATCTTGTGAAGTTTCTCTCACGAATTACCTCTGCTTTTTCCTTTTTCCTTTTGACGTGCCGTTTAAATCCAGCTGGCCACCAGCTTTTGAGTTGGCTATCGTTTCTACCATCTCCATCAATAGTGGCCTAGAAAGAACTTAATGCACTAATTTACGACATAATGGCTCTTGAATTCGATCAAGAATATCTTGACAAGAGAGATGAGCGCTATAGTCTTAATAAGGAAAGCCTTAATGAACCATGGTGAAATTCATTGACCAAATACAGGTATAAACTCTTAATGATGAGTCCCAAATGTTGATGAAAATAATCTCATCCAAGATAACCCAAGAGAGAGAAAACTCCCAAATCTTCTAGTAATTGAATCACGCTTGAGAGCAATTGAACATAAGTGATAAATTAACGCACCTTTCAATCATCCAAAGCTAATTCGCCAAGGATTAAATTAAAGAGATGAACTTAACTTCACCACCCTCCTTAGAGAGATAAAGAAATTTGAGATTTTTGAGAAAATACTTATCATCAAGCTCTCATATCACAAGTCCGAGAAATTACAAAGGATCAAGTTAATTAAATAGTAGAGTACCCCCCTTTTCCCAAACCATGCACTAACCAATAGGATTACTAGAAAATTAACCAATGAAATCCTAGCCAGGGGAAAGATCAAAAGGGGACCACAAGAATATAGGCTGAGCTTGAATTAGCTGTATTAGTGCTCGATTGGATGAGTCGTCTACTACCTTAAACAGATGAGTCATGGGGGATTTTTCTATGGGTGACTTCTAGAAGAGTCCACCAGCTGTCCAAAAAATATTAGTCCCTAATCAACATTGACCCAGGAGGAGCAAGTCCTTGACCCAAAATTAACATGGTGCCTGCTTTATTCAAAACCCTTCCTTGAGATGGTAAGTCCAATCCTAGGATTTGCTTTGCATCAATCTCCCCCTCCCCCTTGAAGAGTATTTGCCCTCAAATCTTCATTATGATCTTCATCATCTTCAAGGTAAGGAGTGAGATCCTCAACATTAAAAGCGGCAGATGTTGGCATATCACACGGAAGCTCTATCTTGTACACATTTGACTACTGCCGCAAGCGCACGGGTAGTCGTAGTATAGATAAAAGGTATCGTTCCTCAGGAACTAATGTAACCTATCGAGTCTTCTCTATTAGAATATGCTAAGTAAAATTCTAATTCAAAGGATTCGATTTAACAACTTCTAATTCAGCAGTTTTCAAATCAATTAAGGGAACATGCCTAGGAATTTATGTAGTTCTGAAAAGTGATTAGATCAAAACAACAAACATGTGCTTTTTCTCTAATCGGTCAATCTCAAGGAATTACAATCTATCTAAAAACTTGGCCTATGCTTTCGAAACCAACCAAATTTGTCTAAACTAAGCAAAAGTCGTTCTTTCGAATAATTTGTCTTAATTCAAGTTAAAACATCTTCGATTAGTTTCTAGTCCTCCTAATATGCAAATTTCTCTTTCCATATGAAGTTACGTTTTATCAAGCGGTCCAATAATTAAATGTCACCTTTCAGGTTTTCATCTGATGGTTTCAAGTGTGCAAGCACATTTTGGCCAAAAATCTACTCACAATATGATAAACACTTGATAGAGTGAATCAAACCAATCATGACAATTAGCACAATTCTTTAAATTAAAACATAATCCAACAACATTTTCATGAACTACTAAATCCTTCCACAAAAACTAGACTACTCACACATGATTAAGAATTAAACAACTAACTAACATTTTGCGAAATCTGAGCAAAAGAGCTTGACTGAGAATAGCCTTTGACTTGAGGGTTTCAAAGCAGCCTCAATATCAAACACTCACTCTCAAGATTTCTCACAAATACAAATACCAAACTAAGAATCTAAAAATAAAAATTTGAGAAAGATAAACTAATGCTACTCTTGCTTAGTATGCATCTCCTTGCCCTCCTCTGTTGCTTCCTGAACGAGGCCTTTCATAGGAAAACTAGGATCATTTCAGCCACACAGCCAAGGAAAAATAAAGAGGCAATGGTTTCACCTCTCACCACAGTCCGTGACAGGCACCATGGTCCAACCGTAGTCTGGGCTGGAATCGGGTTTCTACTCTTTTCTTGCTCCACGGGCGCAACACCACATAGGTGTCCATGGAGGAGATCAAAATACATCTATTAAGGGTTAAATTCTGAGTAAAAAGGCCTAAAATCCTACAAAACACATCAAACAATTATACCCAAGTATAAATCGAGAATATGAGTATAATTAATTACATTAAGCACATAATTCTCCTAAAAATGAAGGAAAATAGCCCTAAAATGATGTGTACATTAAGCACTTATCAAACACCTACATGCTTAAACTGTTGTTTGTCCTCAAGCAATGCTAAGAAAAATAAAACTATACACAATCTCCTCATGTAGACTTAGGTAATGTTCAAATGGTAAAGTTGATCCAAAGGTAGCCCAAAAAGATACAAAAATCATTAACAAACATATTAGGGAATGACATTTTTCGGGGAAAAAAAAATCTTTTGATAGACCACAACATCAAATTTGAATCAAACGTCAAACTTGAATCAATCTCCCCCAAATAGTCAAATACAGTCATTCCAGCACATGAAACAAGTAAGGCTAGCAAAACCGATAGAACTTCGCTATGGTTATGTGGCTCTCATCACTCATGTATTCAATAATAATGAAGGTTCTCTCAATTCTCATTTCTTAGACTCAAATCTATCATAAGCTTGACAAGACTCTCAAATTCGCCATCACTAATATGTAAGTACACATGGACAATCATGAAGACTTTCATGGGATTGTGATGGGGCACGGGTAAAGGTAAGAGGGGAGCAAATGTTTTAGAAATGAGGAACTAGAAGTCAAAGACTAAGAGTTAAACAATTCCAATGCATCATTCAACGTCATCCCTAAACCAATACAAATCAACAAAATACATCCTCAATTTAAGAGTTGAAAGTCATAACAATCTTACAATCCCAATAAGGCTAACACTCTTTGATTTTTTTTTAAATTGATGTTTTTCTTCTTTTTTTCCTTTTTTTTCCTTTGATTTTTTTTTTTGAAGCAAAAGAGTTGGCCAAGAAAAATTCATATAAAACTTTGAATTTCACTCTTCTCTAAATTTTGTTCAAAAATAGAAAGGATTTCCTTTTTATCAATCAAGATTACACATCCTTTACCAAACAACCAAAATCCACTAAAAGATCCTAACTCTCTTTCTAAGTCCCAAATCAAACTTGATGCAAAGAATGAAAATTTCACTCTTCTCAAATTTTGCACAAAAAGACAAGGGATTTCCTTTTTATCAATCAAGGTTACACATCTCTTTACCAAACAACTAAAATCCACTAAAAGATCTCAACTCTCCTTCTAACTCCCATATCAAACTTGATGCAAAGAATGGAACGCTCCTCTAGTCTTGGCTTAAGAATAAGATAATCATTTGGCCATAGGCTATAATAGGATCTTCAAATTAAGAAAAATTGGACATAGGCTCAAATGGGCTAACAAGGGATACAATACACAACAAAGGTGACTATTTGGCCATGAGTGAAAACAAAAAGAAAAATGCCTCAAACATATTGCCCAAATGCATATGCAAAATGTGATTTTGAATGAGAATCAAAGCAAGTTCTAGAGAAATGATGCCAAGAAAGAGTCACACATGAAAGAAAAATAAGGCTGAATATAATGAATAGTCCACAATAGGTTCAAAATCTCACGGGATATCTACCAAAGTCAAAACTAACTCACTAGCAAACATATGCCAAAATTCACGTAAAGACTCATTGGGTAAATAAATTCGTATCCAACATGTGGCCAAAACATTGAGATCATTTCGAAAACTCATTCACAAACATTTTTATGGGCAATTTGGGCAAATCAAAGGATCAAATTACACCAAAGAAGTCTACCAAATCTAAAAACATCATCATTGGAGAATTTTTTTAATTCTTTTCGTTTTCCAATTTTTTATGCATGCTTCTAGTAACAATGCAAACCAAAATGCAAAAGAACTAATAAAAGAAAAGACTAAAATGCAACCTGGAGTGAAAAGAAAACTAAATGCACTACTAGATAAAACTAAAACTTAAATCAAAAACTCCATAAACCATCACTAACTACGTATACAAAGCACAATCACACCAAACCAAAACAGGCATTAGACGTCAAACATAACTTACATAACAACTAACTCCCCAATGTTTAAATTACACATTGCCCTCAATGTGGCACACAATAGAAAAAGGGAAGGGGAGTAGCATAGAGCATTCAGAAAAGAGGTGGTGGTGGAGGATAGGGTGGTTGGCCATAGGAGATATGCTAATCCTGTCAAGTCTCTAGACATGCCCTACAATCCTGAAAATACTTTGCCTGGCTAGCAAGCATCCCACGAAGCTCATCGTGGCGCTCTTGGACAAAGTCTCAAAGAGCGGCAATCTCAGAAGCAACAAATGCTAGAAGGAAAACTTGCTCCTCTTGAATGGATCAAAGGGTGTCTTGTAGGTCAGTATAGTCCGAACGGGATGGTTGAGAGGATGAACTAGGTCCTACTTAACTAGAATGAGAGGCTGGATGATGGTGTGCGGGGAGAGCAATTTCCTCGTCACCGGGAACGCAATAAAGGTTACCTCGGTGAAGTAAGGTGGTTCAATCGGCATTGAAAAGTGATAAAAGCTGGTCCCCAAGGTAAATCAAACATAAACGTCCAGCCTAACTTTACAAAAGTTCATAATTTCAAAAGTAACTTGATCAAGCCGCTCGGACCCGAAAACTCTATCCTCAGGGCTGGACTCAACACCCAAAAATCTGGCAATTATAGTCACAATCCCACGTATTACTATCCTACCTTTAGTACTAACAGCAGCACTATGTAATTGTCTGGCTAAAAAGGAACCTGGGCCAAACTGGATACCATCAAGGATACAGGACAAAAGGTACAATTTAGATAATCTCAGGATGTTCTGACTATCGTCTTGAGCAAATAAACAGCAATTCAAGATACGCTGAGCTGCTCTAAGGTAGGGGTTCCTAATATGTGTGCACTTTGATGAACTAGTGTTGTACCTAACACTCCCCAGAAGTTCACCCCAAAATGCATGCCGATTGAATTCGTAGGGGACTTGACGGTTCGGTAAATCCATGCTAGATGGAAAACTGAAGATACTATTGAAGGTACCTAAGTTCATCTCGTAAAATTGACATTGAAAATAAAACGATAAATATTCGGCTTGACATTAAGGTCTTCTAGTGACCTCAACATGGAGTGTACTTAAAAATTCTAGGGTCAAGTCCCGATATGTATACTTTGATTTCTAAAAAGTGTCCCATACCACCTTTTGCATACAACCATCTAATATCATTTAACATTCCTAACCGAGCTAATAGTTCCTCATTATAATATCTAGTTGCTACAACCATACGTTCATTCAAACAATTGTATCTATGAACATGATCAGGATGTGTCAACCCAAAAGGGTGAAGAATGTTACCTCTAGCACGCGGGAATCGGGATGGCCTTTGAGGTTGAGGTAGTACTTAACTTGAAGATCCAACCTCCTTGATGTTCCTTTGTCTCTTGGTTGGCATTATTGTTGCAAAAACCCAAAACAATATTCAAAACTAAAAAGTAAATAAGAAAATTTGAAGAAGAAAATGAAGAAATTGAGTAAAAAGAAGAAGAATAGGAGATAGAAGAATATTAGTATAGTGAATGAGTGGAGTGAGACAAATTTGAAGAAGAAGAAGAAGAAGATGAAATTTATGGGGAAAGAGAAAAAATTGAGTGAAAGGGAATGATTTTGGATGAAAATGAGTGAAAATGGAGAAAAAATGAAGGAAGATTGAAGGTATTAGTTATGGAGGGTTTAGAGAGAGAAAATGCTGGTAGAGAGAGTGTGTCGTGAGGTTGAAGATGAAATGTGAGGAACACGAGTGGACACCACGGTCAAAAACTTAGAGCACGGGCCGTAGCAATATGCCACAGACCGTGGGGACTGTGGTGTCTGCTGGGCCCTTTTTTTTTATTTTTTTGGATGGCACTCCACAGCCGTGGTTATGGGGATCTGGCCGTGGTGGCTAACATTTTATTCAAAGCTTTCTTTTTTTTCCATTTCTTTTTTTGATTTTCTTTCACATACTAAAAAAAAATAGTAAAAAGGAAAGTTAAGGAAAGAAAAGGGAAAAAGAGCTTGGGTTGCCTCCCAAGAAGCGCTCTTTTAAGGTCAAGGGACATTAACTTTATCCCAGACCACAAAGTCAAATTTCCTCAGTTGAAGGTACCATCTTAAAAGGTCTAATTGAAGATCCTTTGTTTTCATGATCTGACACTACAATGCATTATCGGCGTTCAAAACAAAGCGCACTCCTACCCTATCAGACAGGTCACCATCAACTTGTTCAACCCCTAAATCAAAAAGGGACATAGAGAGAACAGCTTGGGCAAACTTGCAATAGTCGCTCATAGAAGACTCATTAGGCATAGGGACCTCAACCTCAGGCGTGTTAGGTGGAATAGGAGCAGCAAACTCTACCTTAGCATACCTTTGGTTGGGATCCTCATAAGAAATCTAGTCGGAATCGGGAGGATTTTCACATTTCAAGACATCCTCCATATCAATCTTAGGGGAAAGGGGTAATGCATCCAATAAAGAAGAACTAGGAGAAACCACGTCTTCCTTTGTATGACAAAACACAGCATAGCGCCCTTCTACCTCAAATACAATCTGTCCCTTTCTTACATTAATATGGCAACCAGCTGTAGCCAAAATGGGCCGACCTAGGATAATTTGAGCATCATCAGTCTCGAGAATATCAACTATAATAAAGTCCTTCAATACCCAAATATCACCTATATTGACTGGAAAATCATCCAATCTGCCTATGGGTTACGTCTCAGAACCATCAGCTAATTGTAATGAAAAGGGTGAGGCTAGTAATGGTCCTAGGTGAATCTTATGAAACAAAGAATATGGTGTGATACTGATGCTTGCATCTAGATCACATAGAACTCTCTCAACTTCCACTTTCCTATAATGCAGGGGATAGAAAAACCACCTAGGTCAGGGAGCTTAGGTAGAAAAACTGTGGGAAACTCTATAGTGTCATTCTCTTCAAATGTGGCACTTTTGCCACCATTGTTCCTTTCCTTTCTTCGAGCCATAATTATTTCCCTACCCACTTTCATTGGTATATCCTCAGGGCCAGTTAATTCATCTATTTCTTACTTCAAGGTGACACAGTTACAATGCTCACGAGGGTTAGGTTTGGGCTTGTTAGGAAGTCTATGATGAAAAACTAGCTTTTTGGGCAATTTGGGCTTCTAACATCCTATTATGAGTTGTAAGCACATCAACCTTTGCAGTTAATTGCTTAATATACTCATCCTATTTTTATTGTACCATAAGCATACTTTCCATCATTGACTCTAAATTGGACTTTTGGGTCATTTGAGAAGGAAATGGGGGTCTTTGAAAGCCAGGGGGTGGTCTAGCATTCATATGGGGCATATTTCATGGGTTTGGATTATACTTATAGAAGAAATTTGGATGATTTTTCTCAGCAAGATTATATGTACTAAAGTAAGGGGTCCTTGGCTGGTCTCGGGTTGAAGTTTTGAACATAATTAACTTCACTAGGATCATGGGAAAAAGGGCTCCCAACTTGACAATTCAAAGCCACATGCTCAGTAGAACCACAAATTTCATAAGGGGAAGGGGCACTAGAATTCACAGTATTAACAGTCATTCGATCCAGTCTTTAAGTCATAGCATCTACTTTAGCAGAAAGTAAAGTAAGTGCATTAACTTCAAACTTACCTCCAACCCGTTTGGGTTGGCCTCGTTCTGTGGACCATCAAAAATTATTAAGTGTCATCTCCTCAATTAGATTATAGGCCCCATCCTCGGTTTTGTTCATCAAAGTGCCTCCTTCTGCCACATTGATAGTGGACCTCATAGATTGCATCACACCATTATAAAAGGCTTGGATAATCATCCAACGTTGAAGATCATGATGAGGGCATAAGCGCAATAAATCTTTAAGTCGCTCCCATGCTTGGTAGAGCACCTCTTCATCTTTTTGCATGAAGTTGGTGATCTGATTTCAAAAGCTTGCTGTCTTGGTCGGAGGGAAAAACTTGGCGAGGAAGGCTCTTATCAACTCATCCCAAGCGGTAATACATCCAGATGGCAAGGAGAGTAACCAAGCCCTTGTTTTATCCCTCAATGAAAAAGGAAATAGGTGCAGGCAAATCGCATCAATGGAGACTCCATTAAGCTTTAATGTATTGCACGCCTTTAAAAAGACCGAGATGTGTAGATTTGGGTCTGCCAAAGGCGTTTCTCTGAACTGGGATTGTTGCACCATCGAAACAAGTGCTAGTTTGAGCTTGAAATTATTGGCATCAATAGCAGGGCGAGCGACGCTTGAGCCGATCCCTTAAACTCTAGGGGTAACAAAATCTCGAAGCGTTCTTCTTTGGTCACCTCCTCCTCCCGCCATATTTGTTGGATTCCTTCTAGCCTCTCGTCTTTTTTCTTCAATCCTTTACTTACTCCTCCTTAAGTAGAAAGTCCTTTCAATCTCAAAGTCAGGTTTGTAGAAGATTGGACTTTGCATAAACAAGAAGAAATCCTGCAAGCACTATCACCAACACTACCAATGCAATTTAAATAAGAAAAGACAATAACAATAATGACAATAAAATACTTAGTCACTTTCGCAAAACTAACTCAATAGTTAACAGTTTAGTCACCGTCAACAGCGCCAAAAACTTGACCACTGCTGCAAGTACACAGGTAGTCATATTATAGATAAAAGATATCGTTCCTCAGGGGCTAATGTAACCTATCGAGTCTTTTCTATCAGAATATGCTAAGTAAAATTCTAATTCAAAGGATTCGATTTAACAACTTCTAATTCATTAGTTTTAAAATCAATTAAGGGAACATTCTTAGGAATTTATGTAGTTATGAAAAGTGAATGGATCAAAACGACAAACATGTGCTTTTTCTCTAATTAGCTAATCTCGAGGAATTGCAATTTATCTAAAAACGTAGCCTATTCTTTCGAAATCAACCAAATTTGCCTAAACTAAGCAAAAGTTGTTCTTTCGAACTAATTTATCTTAATTCAAGCTAAAACTCCTTCGATTACTTTCTAGTCCTCCTAACATGCAAATCTATCTTTGAGATGAAGTTACGCTAGGTATTATCAAGCAGTCCAGCAACCAAATATCACCTTTCAGTTTTTTACCTGATTGTTTCAAGTGTGCACGAAAATTTTGGCCAAAAATCTACTCACAACATGATAAACACCTGATAGAACGAAATCAAACCAATCATGAAAATAAGCACAATTCTTTAAATTAAAACATAATCCAACAACACTGTCATAAATTACTAAATCCCTAGACAAAAACTAAACTACTCACACATGATTAAGAATTAAACAACTAACCAACGTTTTGTAAAATCTGAGCAAAAGGGCTTGACTGAGAATAGCCTTCAACCTGAGGGCTTCGAAGTAGCCTCAAGATCAAATGCTCACACTCAAGATTTCTCATAAATACAAACACCAAACTAAGAATCTAAAAGCAAAATTTTAAGAAAGATAAACAAATGCTATTCTTGCTTACTATGCATCTCCTTGCCGTCCTCTACTGCTACCTAAACGATGCCTTTCACATGAAAACTAGGATCATTTCAGCAATACAGCCAAGTGAAAACCAAGAGGCAACAGTTTTACCTCTCACCACGGTCCGCGACAGACACCACGGTCCGAGCTTAGTCTAGGCTAGAATCGATTTTCTACTCTTTTCTTGCTCCACGGGCATAGCAGCTCATAGGTGTTCATGAGGGAGGTCAAAATACATCTATTAAGAGTCAAATGTTGGATAAAAAGGCCTAAAATTTTAAAAAAACATATCAAACAACTATACCCAAACACAAATCCAGAATATGAGTATAATTAATAACATTAAGCACACAATTCTCCTAAAAATGAAACAAAATAGCCCTAACATAATATATACGTTAAGCACTTATTAGCATTATCTCTCACCTTTTGTACCACCTTGTATGTACCGTCTCCCCTAGCCATAACCTTGTTCTTCCTTCCTGAAGGGAACCTCTATTTCCTTAAACATAACTACACAAGATCTCCTAGTTCAAACTGAAGATGAATGAGTTTTTTATTAGCCTTAAGCTTGTATTGTTCAATCACTTTCTCAATTTGTGCCCTCACTTGCTCATGTAGCCTTTTCATCTCCTTAGCTCTTTCCTCGGCCTCAAAACTTACCTTTGATTCTTGAGGAATAAGAATAAGATCAATGGGAGTGAGAGGATTACGGTCATAGCATACCTCAAAGGGAGAATAAGAGGTAGCATAAAGTGCTCGATTGTAAGTGAATTCGGCATGAGCAAGGTTGGTAGAACAATCCTTCAAACTCTTATTCACCATACCTCTTTGTAGGGTTGTGAGAGTTCCATTTGTCACCACTATTTGCCAAGCAGTTTGATGGTGGCAAGCGATGCTAAAAAGCAACTTAGTCCCTGCCAGTCTCCATAGGTGCATCTAAAAGTTTGATAGAAATTTGGTGTCCCTATTTGAGATAATAGTTCTTAGAATACCATGAAGTCTCATAATGTCTTGGAAGGAGAGATCTACAATGTAAGTAGCATCATCACTCTTGTGACAAGTAATGAAGTAGCCATCTTAGAGAATCGATCCATTACCACCATGATAATGTCCTTTTCCCTAGATGTCCTTGGTAGGGTTACAATGAAGTTCACGCTAATTTTATCCCAAGCCCTTGTAGGGATCAGAAGAAGAGTGTAGAGGCTTTAATAGAAGTGACTCTTTTAACGATGTGAAAAATAGTACACCTTTTGATCACCTTATGAACATCCCCTCCCATATTGGGTTAACAAAAATGCTCCTTGAGTATCTCAAGCATCTTGGTAATGCCAAAGTGACCGGCTTAGGCTCTTCTATGAGTCTCCTTGACAATTAGGTCCCCTAAAGGACTATAAGGGATGCAAAGCTTGTTTTCTTTGAAAAGGAAACCATCTTGTAGAGTTAATGAGCTAAAGATACATGGATACCTTAACTACATCCTTGAAGTCTTTATCCTCTTTGTATAAAGCTTTGATGGAATGGAATCTAAGGACCTTAGCCTTAAGGACCATGAGGAGAGGATACCTCCTTGACAATGTATCAACCGCAACATTCTCTTTCCTACTCTTGTGCTTGCAAGAGAAGGTGAAAGATTAAAAGAACTCAACGCACTTGGCATGTCTCATGTCCAACTTGTGTTGACCATTAATGTAGGACAATCACTTATGATCTGAATGGAATACAAAGAGCTTGGGCTAGAGGTAACGACTTCAATATTCTAAGGCTCTAACACTCGCATAGAATTCCTTATCATAAGTGGAGTAGTTAAGCTTTGATCCATTCAACTTCTCACCAAAGAAGGCTAGAGGGAGCTTGGCTTAAGTTAGAAGCGTTCCAATTCCAACACCACTAGCATCAAACTTAACTTCAAAAAGGAGATCAAAGTCAGGGAGAGCCAAGATAGGAGTCGAAGATAATCTATCCTTCATTATTTTAAAGGCCCTTTGGACAACCTTTGTCCACTCAAAGCTTCCTTTCTCTAACCATTGGGTTGAGGGAGTCATAATGGAACTAGAGTCTTTAATGAACAGGCGATAAAAATAGGCCAACCCATGACAGCTTCGAACCTCCATGATGGAGGTGGGAATATCCCAATTCTTGATAGCCTCGACCTTAGGTTCATCAACTTGAATTCCCTCACCAGACACAGCATAGCTAAGAAAGACAACTTGAGGAGTGAACAGTTTACACTTCTCTAGCTTGGCATATAATTTTTGTTGCCTCAACACTTAGAGTACTTGAAAGATATGTTCCAGATGAGATGTCTCGTTATGACTATATAGCAAGATATAATGAAAATATACCACAGCAAACTTCCCAATGAATGGTCTGTGGACCTCATTCATGAGCCTTACGAAAGTACTAGAAGTATTAGATAAACCAAAAGGTATCACGAGTTATCATACATTCCACACTTGGTCTTAAAAGCAGTCTTTCATTCATGCTCTTCTTTCATCCTAATTTGTTAATAGTCACTCCTCAGGTTAATTTTAGAAAAGACAATGAACCCATGTAACTTATCAAGCATATCATCTAATTGTAGAATAGGAAATCTATACATGATGCTAATGTTGTTAATGGACATA
The DNA here is from genome assembly GCA_002740545.1 of Lophocereus schottii. Classification (NCBI taxonomy): domain Eukaryota; kingdom Viridiplantae; phylum Streptophyta; class Magnoliopsida; order Caryophyllales; family Cactaceae; genus Lophocereus; species Lophocereus schottii. The sequence continues at coordinate 20,435 of NCQV01069636.1, forward strand.
GAATCAACATACATACGCCAAGTTCCATCCTTCTTGGGAACGAAAAGGGCAGGAATCGAGCATGGACTCAAGATATACCCACGGTTAAGTAACTATTGGACTTATCATTAAGACTCTTTAACTAATTAGGATATTACTCATAGGTCAGCTTGTTTTGCAAAGGAGCACTCTATACAAGATCAATTTAGTGCTCAATTCCTCTTCAACGATAGAGCCTAGGGGGTAAATCATTGAGAAATTCATCTACAAACTCTCTCAATAGTGATTGAGCCCAAGGATATATTAGTTTCACTTCCTCATATGTGTCTGATTCTACCATGAACTAGGAAAATAATGGCTTGCTTTTACTAATGGATCTCTCAACTTTGTTTCACTCATATATAGGTTTTTTGACTTCCACTCCCTGGTTTAAATTTGAGGGATTTATGGGGGGTAATGAGGTCAAAGTAAGACTATGACTCTTGTGTTTGAATTCATATGTATTGGCCTGCCCATCATGAATCACATGATTATCAAATAACCAAGGCCTACCAAATAACAAGTGACATGCTATCCATAGGAAGGACATCACATAATACCTCATTATAATATAGAACAACTAAAAATGCAATAAGAGCTTACTTAGAACCGGTTACCTTGCTCCCTTACTTATGCCATTGAAGAGAATAAGGGGTGGGAAACACCTTGATGGGTAATTAAGCTTATCATTGAGTGTTACGGAAGCTACTTGGTCAACTCCCTCCATCAATAATGAGCTTATACACTTTACCTTCAACAATGCATCGAATATGAAAGATTGCTCCTTTTGGCTTGGTTAACAATGCTCCTCTTGGACATGAAATGCTCTTCAAATTACCAAGAGTTCACCCACCATCGGGAGTTGTCAAACTAGGTCCTCACCTTCGACATCTTCCTCACTAGTTGTTTTCCCAATAGCTTTGATTTCTTTCACTTAGTGAGAGTTCTCTAGTTGTGATAATCCACTTGGAAGTGTCCATAATTGTAGCATTTAAAGCACTTCTTAACCTCCAACCTCTTTGGTACAACCCCTTTACCCTTATCAAGGGCTTTGATAGGTGTAGGGGTAGTGTCAACTTTGTTGGTGGAGGAGTAATCCTTGGGGATGCTTTGATTGCTAATAGAAACGGTTTGAAAGGGTTTTCATCTATTAAATTGTTTCAACTTTGATAGCTAAGTGACACACATCATCAAAAGATAAGTGAGGTTGTCAATGCATCTTGATCTTGTTAGCAATGCTCGGTGATAGCCCCTTAATGGACCTAGAAATCTTGAGCTTGGGCTCTTCTTTCAAGTAAACCCTCATTTGGAGTTGTTCAGATTCCCTAACATACTCTTCCACCTTTAGATTCTCTCAGTTGAGAGAGGCAATCTTAAGGTAGAGTTCTTGCTCGTAAGGGTAGAAGTCTCTGGTTCATATGTTTTTTGAGCTTACACCATGTTTTGATTTTGGACTTAGCTTCTTTAGCCCAATTCTTCTTCAAATGTTCATACTAAAGAGAGTCATACCCTATTAACTTGAGGATAGCCAACCTCAAGGAGTTCTCTTCATTACACTCTTTGAGTTAAAAGATTTTTTAAATTGGTCACACCCAATCAAGATAGGTCTCTTGGTTAAGATTGTCATCACATTTTGATGCATCAAATTTGTGATTTCTAAGGTCATTCCTTGGATGCCTTCTTCTTCTAACTCTTCTTTCCTCACCAATCAAAGTCTTCATAAGAGGATGAGCATGCAATTCCAATAGGATTAACATTATAATCCTGATGGTAAAGTTTCATTGTCTGAATCCTTTCACTTGTTCAAGCTCCCTAGTTGGTTTCCTCACTTGCTCTTGAAACTCAATAATGGTCGTATCTCTTCTCATTGCATGGGTATGTCCAAGAAGAATGCCCGTATAGTAAGAAGCATATCCCTCATTGACCATAGTTGGTAGTGGTTTGTAGGTGAAAAG
>NCQV01069636.1:22446-38898 GCA_002740545.1 Lophocereus schottii
TGGCATGGGCAAGAAACAGTAAAAAAGGGGGTGGCATGGTCATGCCCAGTGGCACGGGTTAGCCGTGCCAAATCTCGAGAATAAAAATAGGAATGTAGGAAAGGGGGCACAGTCGTGTTGGGTTGCAAGGGGTGGTCGTGCCAAATTTCTAGGTCAAAATTTCCAAGAATCTGATTTCGGCGCGGCCGTGCCAGGTGGCACGGGATGCCAGTCACAAATTTCTAGTTTTGTTCTTTTGACGATTTTTGGCTTTTGTTATAAAGTTTAGGGTTGCATTTGGGTTGGGGATTGTATTTGGGCTATTTTAGGGTTCGTTGTGGATTGGAAACAAGAATAGTATAGGAAAGACTGGAAGTTATGCAAATCAAACACAAATATTAATGGATTTAATGCTTATCATGATGAAGGAACTTTTTTACTCTGATACTAAATGAGCCATGGTGAAATCCATTTATCAAACAAAGCTATAAACCCTTGATGATGAGCCCCAAATATTGATGAAGATACATTTCCCCTAAGAAAACCCAAGAAAGAAAAAAAAAACCCAAATAATTTGGTGATTGAATTAAATTTTAGAACAATTGAACATTAAAAGAGATAAATCAATCCACCTTTTAATCCTCTAAAACCAAGGAATTAAGGATCATATCAAAAGGATGAACTCAACTTCACCACCATCCTTAGAGAGATTTAAAAATTTGAGACTTTTGAGAAAATATTAAGTATCAAGTTCTCATATCATTAGTTCAAATATGAGAAATTACGAAGGATCAAACTAATCAAATAGTAGAGTACCCCCTTCCCCAAGCCCTGTACTAACCAATAATATTATAAGAAAATAACCAATGATATCCTAACTAGGAGAATAATCGAAAGAGAACCACAAAAATATAAGCTGAGCTGGAATTTTCTACACTAGCGCCTGATTGGATGAGTCATCCAATACCTTAAATGGATGAGTCATGGGGAGATTTTTCTATGGGTGGCTTCTAGAAGAGTCCAATAGCTTTGTAAAAAATATTAGCCCCTAATTCATGCATTTGTAAGGCCAATTAATTTCTTAATAAAAAACATGCAATTCCAAACCCTGCATTGACCCTTGCTTAATTTACAACCAGTATCTTCCTTGATGCTTGGCATATGATGACGTTCTATGGCTTTATGGAAACTAGACATTCAGGGATATCCATGCATATGTAATTTGTCCAAAATGGAGCCCGTTTGCCCTCTCAAAATCAAGCTAGAATTAAGGTAAGATGTTCTTCCTAGAAAATGAAAACAAGGTAATAAAGTTGTTTTGGAGAATAAAGTAGTTACGTTCCTTATTTAATGCTACTAATTGTCCAACCATCTTTCTTAAGCTTAATTGGACTTTTTTAAGGGTCTCAAGTCAACATTGACCTAGGAGGACCAAGCCCTTGACCCAAAGTTAACATTTTACCCTCTTAGTTCAAAACTCTTGCTTGAGAGAGTAAATCCAATATTGGGATTTGGTCCACATCAGTTAAGTGGCCATATTCCTATCGCAAATAAGCACATATCAAAGGTCATTGTAATATTGTGTAATATTTTGGTAGCCCTCTTGGATTATATGGGTTCCATTTCTGAAAAACTATATATATGACAAAAGAACAAAACCCAACTAGAGGAAAACCCATATATTTTTATTTAGGTCATACATAAAATAGATGAATTTCCTCTTAAGGAGGAATTTTTGTCACACATAGCAAAACGGTACAAAGGTGAACCATTCTGTGAACAACTGAGTATTGAATATCACTAGTCAAGGCACACACCATCTCCAATGTGCAAAGCTCTATAATTATGTACTGTGACTGGTGAATAGTTAAGCAAGCAACGAATAAGTTAATTATGCTGATGAATATTGTCAACTCCACTAACACAAAGACTTTTAGTTTCTTACCATAGTGTTGTTTCACTAGATGATCGATGGATTTGTATTTATCATCATTATCTTTATCATCTTTTCATTTTACTGGCATCATAATGATAGAAGAGTGTTTTGGAGTACTAATAATAATTCTAGGTGACAACCTATTTTGTGTACTTCTAAGAAGTGATTTTGAAGCCTCCTCTAAAGTCTCCTCTTTGGCCAAAGATGTGTCACTAGGAGATGGTGGTCCGACTAACCATGATTTGCATTTCAAGAAGGATGCATTCATCCTTACAATGTCATTAAGGACTTTCGTGGGCAGGTGGTTTATCTTCTTAACTTCAAGATTTAAGTTGCCCATTTCAACACCGATATTTTTCAGGTCTGCCACTTGATGGCAGAGCCATTTACAATTTTATTCAAAGATTTGATCTCAAACCCCATTGAGTGGTGCTTGCATAGTTTGAGCCATCACCACCCTTATTTGCCTCCGCTGATACTAATCCACCAATTGATACAATGACACCATGGGTTACACTTTCCATGAAAAAATCGACTTTACCCTCCATTAGAATTCAATCGACACCAGCATTATTACCACCAACTTCAACAACCCAATGAGAATCCTACTAAGACAGGGGCCTAGGAGTGTAAAATGTTCATGGTTATGAAAGTATCTATAAGAAAAACCAAAAAAACCAAAAAAAAAAAATCCTCAAAACTGACCATCCCAATTTTCAATTCCCATTCTTGAATCATTTTTCCACACACCTTACATATGTCACTATGTACCCAAAAAATTTTGAGAAATCAGAAACAGGGACAACCAAGCATCAAAAAACTTAAAGGAAATTCAAAATGTGTAGAAAAATATCTGAAATTCAGAGACCTAGTAATTAAGCTACTAGTCACTGGCCCTAAAATTCTGAATAAAGGAGTACACATTTCCACGATGTTTTCTGGATTAAATAGCAAATTAAACTTTCATAGAGAACTAATTGGGCCACGAATAAAGCAGCTACTATTTGACCAGAGAAGGAGATCAGGGGCCAGCTGTAGAGAAAACCTAGGGCCACATAAAATGCGGTACTCTCAAATAGCAGGTGGATGCATCAACTAGCCAACTATATTTACTATTAAATGGTGCAGGAAAATGATGAAGCACCAACTTTGTGAGCATTAGGAGAATTGAAGTGAGGCTTAGTCTGAGGATTAGTATAATAACTACACATGCATGAAAAGCCAATGGAGTGTAAGGAGCAAAAGGAATTTTCAGTCTTCATCAATAATCTTCCACATGATTTAGATAAACATGGGCTCAAAGGGATCTTTAGGAGAGCAGGAAGAGTGAGCGATTCATGTATCCCTTTTAGAAGATCAAGAAGAAGTTCACAAAGATTTGGCTTCGTCCGTTTCTAGGATAGAGGAGATGCCATTAAATGCATCCTTATGTTCAACAATGCAATAATCAGAGAGGAAAAGATTTCAGTTTGCATCGCTCTTTATGAAAAAAGGAGGCCAAATCAACCATCCGAGCATCAAAGTACGATAATCCCTAAGCATAACAAAACTTGGAAAAGAAAGGAGCAGAAACAAGAAGGAGAGCCAATCTTATAACAAGCTCTTGATAGGTCAAGTCAATTTAGAATTTGAAGAGTGGTTGAATAGAAGCCTTGTGTGCACATCGAACGAGCCTAGAGACTTAGCAACCTTAGCCTCTGCAATTACCAATGGCTTTTTTCAGTGCATGAAGATTTATGCCTTAAGTAGCTTTAAATTTATCCTAACCTTTGGAACAGTTGAATTGATGGATGAGACCTTGAAGAACCATGGAGAACTAGATTTATGTTTCAGTGAAATCAAGAAATGGAGTAGATATGAATGTTGTGAAACCAGGAAGGTTTGGCTTGAAATTTATGGAGTCCCCCCTCATGGATGGCTTTGGGAAAACTTCAGCAAATAGCAGAAATATGGGGAAGGTTAATTTGTCTTGGTAAGCCAATTTATCGTACAGACTCCTTTAAAAGCATGAAAGTCCAAATTGTCACAGATATTTCTTGAAGAATTGACAAGGAATTGTTATTAACCTTAGAAAACAGAGGCTATAGGGTATGTGATGTACCTACCGAGGGTTTAAGCTAGAACTCAAATTAAGAGTGAAATCCTCAAATCAAGGGAGAATACAATCATAAGAAAACCAAGGAAAAAGTGATGAATTATGCTGGTTGGGATGGATATATCAAGCGAAGGATGAAAACCAAGCTAAAACCCACCAAGTGCACGACTTGAATAAGTGAAACAAGTAGGCTTGAGGTGGCACAGTCGTGCCTATGGACACAGCATGGTCGTGCCAAAATTCTGCCCGGCCGTGACTTAGTCTTCTCACTTTGCACGATTGGAGTTGCTTTGAAGAGGGGATGTTTGCTAGACCTTTTGGGATAGTCTAGGCTGTGATTGTGGATGGAATGGAGAGTATGAATGGTGTGGGCATGTAGGGATAGAAGGAGCTTCAAAGTGAAAGATTACTAACTCAAAACTCAAGTTAATAATCTCACCTTAATTCACCTTAAATCAGGTTGCATCAAACAGGGATAGGATAGACTAAACTCATAGAATGGATACAGATATCACCATCAATCTTGAGTTTAGGGCCCTTAACCTTAATTAGGATACAAAAACACCACCTAATTAAGAGTTAAAACTTACTTGATCACCACTTAGTTCGGCTTAAACTAAGATAAGCAACTGAAAGTGTTTAAGTGTGCTAAAAGCACGAAAGCACAATGCTCTCAACTTGGTTTTTTGATTCAATTCTGATATCTTTTACAAAGTGGTTGTGTGTTCCTTAAATAAAATAACCTAGCAAGTAGCCACACAAGCAAGCACACACACTAGCATACACCTCTAGCTTTCCTTACTAGCTAGGAAAGGTGTTAAGCACTAATACAATCTTATTTGTGCTAAACTAAGCACAAGCTTGTTTAAATGAATCTAATACATTCTAAACATGAAGTAAAACAATACTAATACTTATTATACAATTATTTACTCATAATCAAAGCTAAAACATGCTGAAGATTTGCTGAATTCCCATTGGATAGCCGAAAAGCAAGTGTTACGTTACGACTAGCCAATCACACGCAAGAGACACTCTTTTTGTTGTTTGTTCTTCATTGGTCCGACCTTCCTAAGGTCTTGCAGCCCATTATTGATGCTTAGGGACGTGTGCCAAGCCTTGAAGAGTGTGCCTATCCAGCTAAAGATGAGCAAACCCATGGATGAAGCAAGATAAACCAAGTACAGCTGAACCGGGTTCAAGAACAGTTTCTGGCCGGTTTTGGGACTAAGTTTAAGCTTACCAAAAGTGAGTATGAATTGGTCTTCAGGCCATGGGGGGTAACTTTGGGATGTGTATAAACCCCCACCCCCAAACAAGAAACCAAGGTTAAAGTATGTTTAAGTAAGGTAATTTGGCTTAAACATTTTACCGTGCAGATTGGAGCCTAATCTGACCGGTTTGACAAAAATCCTTGATCTCTCATCCTCTTGTGGGTATGATTAAAAACTAATGTTTGGACCTAAAAGTAGACATTTTGAGGATTCCAAAACCGTAAAATTCCAAGACTTAAACCATCATTAAGCTTATGAAATCACATAACCAAAACCGGGTAAGTTCTGGTTGAACTGGGCAGTTTGTATATCTTGGGTTTATTAGTTAATTTGAGAGGGTAAATGAAGTCCAAATGGGATGAAATGTGTTTTGATATAAAGCTGACTTCTTAAACTTCAATCCCAATGCAAAATATTGGACTTAAACCTTAAAGGGGTTTACGTAATTAACCTCTCAAAACCGGGTTTGGTGCTGGAAGCAAACCATGACCTGCTGTTTTAGGTCTTAAAAAAATAAGGATGATTTATTCATTCTTTAATCACCAAAATGAATTTACCTAGCTTGATTTGATTCTTTAAATCAAGGGGCATGGAGGGATCTACATCAATATGGATCAAGGAAGTTGGCTCTGCAATGTTGATTCCATGTTCTTTAGCCATGGAAAATATAGATTCCAATGATGAAGTTCTAGGCTTTGAGGACATAGAAGTTTGACATGGCAGTGGATAATGAAGTGCCACAAAGTGATNNNNGGAAAGTCGTCTAATCGTTGATGACCAGGATGGAGAAGCAATCCAAAAGACTCCAGGCCTTCATTTTAATTCAAATTCAAATCAAGCTAATGAAAGGTCAGGAGATAAGGATAAAGAGTGCATTCACTCTGAATCTAGAACGAAGACAGCGTCTTTTAGCCAAAATGGATTTTCAGTGGAAGTTTTGAAACTATCACAACATTTACACCATTTGGGAAAAGAAGAGAAACCGCCTCCAGATTTTGAAAAGGTAAGTAATTATGAAGCTAATTTTTTGGATTGGGCAAGCATCAATCCTATAGCCTTGGAAACTGATGAGAATCAGTTGGAAGGAAGAGAACTTTGAGCCCAACACATTCATGAAGTTCAACCACCCCAGGTTTTGGACTTCCAATAACTTTGAAGCCACCAGTTTTTTCAAAACAACATCTCAAAGTCGAGGGTTCAAAGCACTTTCCTAGGAGATCAATTAATAGCAAAGGTTCCAAAGCACATCCAGATGTGCCATAATCCTCAAGTCAAACCTCCGAAAGTCTAATGCAGATTGCAAAAGAGTCTTTCCAAATTGGGAAACTCCTTGGTATTTCTATTACTCATAATGAGAAAGCAGCATTATCTAAAATAACAAAGACTCTTAAGAAGAACAAGACAGGTCCAACTTTCAAACCGGATAATGAAGGTTGCAAAGGACCTACAAAGCAATGACCTAAGGATGAAGATACCTAGAATGTCAGAGGAAGAAATTGCTCAATGAAGAACTTTTTGATCTGATTGGACAAGCTAAGACTTTAGAGAGCAAAGAACCCATTAAATCTCATACAAGAAGAAAGCCTAGGTTTTTCTGGTTTGGCGGGTACAAAACATAGAACCCTATCTCAATGGGATATGACTAGAGCTAGAAGTATACGAAAGTTTGGAGGAAGCAAAATTACAGGGCATGGATATGCTCAAATTAGAGTTTTGTTAGCTGACCAAAAGAGAAGGGAAGTTTAGGTATTCTTGGTGAGCAGAGAGCTATCAAAATTGGTATACTTACAAGGGTCCTCCTATAGCTAACTACAAGTATTTGGCTGCTTATGTTGTTGATATTGATGTAGATATTGCCTTGATTCTGCGCCTTTGAGAAGTGGGTCCATCATGAATGGTGGCATGGGTGATGAGTGACTACACAAAGTGGGCTAGCTATGTTTCACTCACCTCAAACATGGGTTTAATCTCTAATGAATTTTATCGGATAGGTGGTGGGCATAAAGATGTATTCAACATAGCTCAATAAAATCAAGGATTCAAGGGGTAGAAAGGGGGATTGGGAATGTAAAAGCTTGGACCATAGTGTCTGATGATTGGTTCATTCAGATGTAAAGGCTTGGAATCGAACCAGGGCTTGAATTGGGCATGAGTCTATCCTTCTACATGATCACCGCATAGGGGCTGATAATTGTAAATGGAGACCTTGCGTGAACACCCATCAATGGAGGAAAATGCAGGCATGTGGTCTTGTTTAGTTTGAAGCTGTTAATGCAGACCAAATTGAATATCCAACAAGAGGTGTGGCTCACTGGGTTTAGAGGATTTGTGGCAGTGGTAGTAGTGTGTTGCCAATTTGCAGCTCTCTTAGATTGTCGGCTATTACTTAGCTCTAAAATTTATTTTTATTTGTACTGTTCAATTATGCCTTCCTGGGCTATAAATGATAAAAAAAAACTATATTTACTATTAAACCTAGCAAAAACTAATCCGTCCCTAGCCCCCTTGAAAATTTTAGGTTTTGAACAAGATTTTCTCAACCCGAACGCAAAATAAATCGAACTCAAAAGACCTGCAAATTAACCGGTGAAACCTAATAACCCGCTCGTTTGATCTGAACATTATATCCCTATTTTTTTATTTTTCTCTAATTTATCTTTTTTAACAATAACAGTTGGTCATGTTTATCAAACAACTTAAACAGACATTATATAGCAATTGCATGCATTTACTAATTAGACAATAATATCCTTTCTTTCCCTCTCTGTTCTTTGAAAATAACCTCGTGCAACTTAAAAATGAAAAACTCTAAAAATGGGTATGAAATTGTATTAAATAACTATCTAATCTTCAGAAAAATCATTTAAAAGAAGACAAACAGTAAAGATGCACAAGTCACACCATTATACATTTAGTGAAACAAATATGTCTAATCCTTTTTTTAAATTAATTACTTCGTAATCTAAATCATTGATGTTATAACTAAAAGAAAATACTTTGTTCTTTAATTCCATTTTATTTGGTTACCATTCTCACTAGTTTAGAACTATGATGCTAATGGCAGGAATTGGGTTGGCCGTGTTCATATTGGTCTGGCCAATAATAAAGTTTTACCTGATTGGGCATTGGTAGTTTAGTTAATAAAAGATATTAAGTTGTTAAATAGGTCAATGATGTAATTCAATCAGACACATCCCAGTTAAATTTCCCAAGACAAGGTAGTCCAGTTACACAAGTCCAAGTCCGTGGAATAAGTTCCATTTTGCAAGTCCAAAAGGAGATACTACCTGGGTTCACCCCTGTGCACGTACCCGATTTTGTTTTTATTATTTTATAGCCCAACGACATCCAAATCATGTAATTCTTTTTTTGTTAGTTCTGTTAGAATGTCTAGTTTATTTCTTATGCTAAGCACAAAGGTAGACAAGCACGTTAAAGGGGTTAGTTTAGTCAATTAATCAAAGCTGCCCAGCAGGCATTAGGATTTGCACGGTTTGAAAGATCATGGGGATTAAGGCACTTAATGACGTCCAAATCAATATTTTTAAAAAGGGGGGTTTGTAGACATCTTTCGGTTTCCCTCCCCTAAAGGAAACCCCAACTTTAGTTATCAAAATGTAATGGCCCAACAGCATGAAAGATCAGCCTGCATGCGCCACCTAGGCAGCATTTGCTTATCCTAGGAGTTTTCCCTCCTAGGTGAGTTTTCTCCTTCAAGGTGTATGTGTGCTTGGCTGGAGGCTTGCGCTAACTTACTAAGTGACTTATGAAGGCAGCAAGTGCCACATGGAACAGGAAGATTCACCCATTTTACAAGCATTCATTCGTCCACTTCAGCATGAGGTGTCACGCATGCATTCCTCTTGTACTTTTGAGGTGGCAGCCATGTGTTCTTTCCTTCCAAGGGAGAAAACATGACTCATGCAGCCTAGAATCAGCAAGGATTAGCTTAATTTAATTAGTTTTAAGCCATTGCATTCGTTTGTGGTTGTTTTAGTTTAGTTATGTACTAAACCATATGTTTTGCTGGTTAACTGTACTTAGTGACTTTCCTAAGCATTAACTAATCAATTAAGAATTACCTAATGATTAAGGAAAGGGCTAGATGTGCCTTATAAGAAGGGTGGATGTCCTTTTGTAAAAGGTGTTGAAGAAATGAAATCAAAAGTTGAGTATAAACTCCTTTGTGTGTTATTTTGAATTCTCTACTTGCTTCATGTTCTTGAGTTTCAGCATCGCTAGTAACAGTGAAATGACCTTTGAAGAAAAGTTTGAAGCTCTTATGAAGAATTATCAAGCGGTGTCTTCATCAAAGGTAGAATTGGAGAAACAAAATGAGTACTTGCAAAAGCAACTGGGAGATAACATGAAACAGAAGCAAAAGGCTCTTAAAAGTCCAAGTGCATCTGTTCATGATGAAGATCAAGCAAGTAACTTGAATAGTTTTTCAAGTAATGAAGAACCTTGAAGAAGGACTAGAGGTGCTAGAAGAACGCCCCAAAACTCAAATGATTTCGAAGTTAAAATTCCTGAGTTTGAGGGTAAATTGGATCCTGATGAGTCTCTGGAATAGTTACACACTGTGGAACGAGTTTTTGATTACAAGGACATTCCAGATGACAAAAAGTAAAGTTGGTTCCAGTTAGGCTTCAAAGCTACGCGTCCCTTTGGTCGACAAACCTTTGTGCTAAGAGAACCAAAAATAGAAAAGGCAAGATCAGAACCTGGGAGAAATTAAGTCCAAATTGAAGTCCTGATTCCTGCCAGCAACATATCTCCAAGATAGTTATTCCCAATTGTATAATCTAACTCAAGGGAATTTAATTGTTGAGGAATACACAAGAGAGTTTGAAAAGCTCCTAATTAAATGTGATATTCAGAAGCCTGAAGAGCAACAATTGTTAGATACTTGGGTGGCCTTGATCTTAAGTATTCTAATGTTGTTGAGTTGCAGCAATACACCACGTTTGATGAAGTTTGTGTATTAGCTCACAAAGTTGAACAACAACGAAGAAATAAACCAATCAAATGTGATTTTTTTGAAACCTCCAATTCGTACTTCACCTTTTAACAAGGGGAGCCTGAATTTTCCTCCAAGATCATACCCACAAAATTCATCTTCCCCTTTGCCACAAAGAACCCAAACTCCTCAAAGAACCCAACCTCCAGCACAGTCACCGTACCCCAGCCACGACCTCAGCCTGGTTCAAAATGTCCCACTCCATTTCCAATGAGTAATCGACGCTGTTTGCGCATATTGCTTCTGATTGCCCAAATCGAAGAATCATTACTCTTGCTGAATGGAATGCAATTAGAGAAGAGGATAAAGAGGAGGAATAGAAAGAGGACGAAGAAAAAGAATAGGAGGACCAATAGAAGGAAGTAGTTGAAGCTGCAAATGAAGGAGAAATGCTAATACTTTAAAGGGTTCTAAGCAATCAACGTGTAGTTAAAGATAAACAACAGGAAAACATTTTTTACTCCCGTTACACTATTGAAGGCAAAATGTGCTCATTGATAATTGATGGAGGCAGTTATGCTAACATCGTATCATTTATTATGATTGAGAAATTGGGCCTTTAGGCTACGGCACATCACCATCCATACAACATCCAGTGGCTCAATCAGAGTAAAGGTCTTCAAGTTAATTCCCGGTGTTTGATTTCATTATCGATCGGGAAGAATTATCAAGATGAGTTGTGGTGCGATGTGATCCCAATGGATGCATGCCATATTCTTCTGGGGTGTCCATGGATGTATGATCGTAAGGTGATGCGCAATGGATTTCTAAATACCTATTCCTTCTCCTGAGGAGGAAAGAAAATCACCTGGACATCGTTATCCCCATCCGAACTTTCCAAACACAAACTAGAAAAGCGCCCTGAAAGATCGGATGTGTTATTTGCTTGTAGTGAGCCTTTACTGAAAGCATCTTCCCATGAGTTTAAAGCTTTCAAAGAGTGGATTTTAGCCACTCAAGAAGAATCTAAGTCACCTTTACCAGATCATCCGATAGCTAAATCATTACTCAAATGGTTTAGTCATGTATTTCCAGAAGAGACACCCTCTGGATTACCCCCAAAAAGGGATATCCAGCATCATATCGACCTTATTCCTGGCTTAATCCTTCCAAACAAACCTATCTATAGAATAAACCCAAAAGACACTTCTGAAATTCAGAAGCAAGTGGAAGAATTGATGGCTAAAGGATTAGTTTGAGAACCCTTAAGTCCGTGTGTCGTTTCTGCACTCCTGGTACCCAAGAAAGACGAAAGTATGCAGATGTGCATCGATAGTCGAGCTATTAACAAGATTACTATCAAGTATCGGTATCCAATACCGAGACTTGAAGATATGCTTGACGACTTGCATGGTTCGAGGGTATATTCAAAGATTGATCTGCGAAACGGCTATTATCAGATTCGAATTAGAGAAGATGACGAGTGGAAAACCGCTTTCAAAACAAAGGGTGGTTTACTTGAATGGTTGGCGATGCCGTTCGGTTTATCAAACGCTCCGAGCACCTTTATGAGGTTAATGAATCAAGTATTCAAACCTTATTTTGGCAAGTTCATTGTCATTTATTTTGATGATATCCTGATCTTCAGCAAAGAAGAGAAAGAGCACCAGAATCATTTGACTGAGATTATGAAAGTGCTTGAACGTGAACAATTGTATGGAAAAGGTGTTCCTTTTTTACTTCTAAGGTCACTTTTTTGGATATATCATGACTGTTGAAAGAATTGAAGCTGATGAAGCTAAGATTGAGGCTATTCAGAGTTAGCCTACGCTAAAGAGCATACATGACATCCGTAGTTTTCACGGACTTGCTTCATTTTACCAGCTTTTTATTCGGAATTTCAGCACTATTATTGCGTCAATGACCAAGGTGCTTAAGTGCACATCTTTTAGATGGACCCCTAAGGCACAAATGGCCTTTGAAGAAGTGAAGGTCAAGCTAACGCAAGCACCAGTGTTAGCACTTCCCTATTTTGACAAAGTGTTCGAAGTGGAATGCGACGCATCTGGTGTTGGAATTGGCAGTGTTCTTACTTAAGAGGGCAAACCATTAGCCTTGTTTAATGACAAACTGTGTGACTCAAGACGAAAATATTCCACTTATGATAAAGAATTTTATGCCATAATTCGATATTTGGAGCACTGGAGTCATTATCTTATGGCCAGCGAGTTTATTCTCCATTCTGATCACGAAGCCTTAAAATATATTCAAGGCTAGCATAAATTAAACTCCCGACATGCTAAGTGGGTGGAGTTTCTCCAGTCATTTCATTTTACTATATGGCATAAATCAGGGAAGCTGAATAAGGGCGCTGATGCCTTATCCAGATGGTACCTATTATCGTTCCAGTTAGATGCTTGTGTTCTGGGTTTCAAGCATCTAAAATTATTATATTCTAGAGATGAAGACTTTGGGGAACTTTATGGTGCATGTCAGAAACACCCCAAAGATGATTATTTGATTCAAGAAGGATTTCTATTTAAGGGTACACGTCTGTGTATGCCTAAATGCAGCACTCAGGAATTTCTGATTCGAGAAGTCCATGGAGGATCATTAGCAGGTCATTATGGTGAGACTAAAACTCCTACCATTTGGAAAGAACATTATTATTGGCCCTGGATGCATAAAGATGTACAAGATTTACTGACGTGGTGTGCACCATGTCAAGTGGCTAAAAGTTAATTACTCCCGCAAGGGTTATATACGCCACTTCCTATTCTAACCTAACCTTGGGTAGACGTTAGTATGGATTTCATTCTAGGCTTGCCTAGAACGTAGCGAGGCAAAGATTCAATTTTTGTGGTGGTAGACCGGTTTTCGAAGATGGGCCATTTTATTCCCTGCAATAAGACTAACAATGCTACTAATGTTACAGAGTTGTATTTCAAAGAAGTACCTAGATTACATGGTATTCCATGATCTATTGTTTCAGATCGGGATACTAATTTTTTAAGTCATTTCTAGGTCACTTTATGGAAGAAGTTGGGGACAAAACTGAAATATAGCACAACCTATCATCCCCAGACTGACGGTCAAACAGAGGTAACAAATCGAACCCTGGGAACACTCCTCAGGGCTTTGATTTCTCCCCAGTCCAAGAAAGCTTGGGATCTTTTGTTACCACATGTAGAATTTGCCTACAACAAAGCCCAAGTTGAGCAACTGTGTGTCACCTTTTAGGGTAGTATATGGGACTGATCCCATAACTCCCTTAGATCTGACACCACGGCCCCTGGATCAAAAGCCCAATGCAAATGTGGATCAGAGAGTCAAGGAAATTCAGAAAATACACGAGTAGGTTAGAAATAAAATTGAGCAATCTAACCTCTCCTATTCTACTCACGCAAATAGGAAAAGGAAGCAGAAGACATTCCAGTTAGGAGATTTGGTTTGGATCCATCTTAGAAAAGAGCATTTTCCAGCAAGACACAAGAGCTTATGCCAAGAGCAGATGGTCCATTTGAGGTCCTAGAATTCATCAACAACAATGCTTACAAGGTGGATCTCCCTGCGGACTATGGAGTCTCGGCTGCGCTCAATGTAACCGATTTGAGCCCATACGAAGAAGATGATTAAGTGTATGATTTGAGGTCAAATCATTTCAAATAAGGGAAGGATGATGTAATTCAATCAGACACATCCCAATTAAATTCCCGGAGACAAGGTAGTCTAGTTACACAAGTCCAAGTCCATGGAACAAGTTCCATTTTGCAAGTCCAAAAGGAGATGGTACCTGGGTTCACCCCTGTACACGTACCCGATTTTGTTTTTATTATTTCATAGTTCAAACGACATCCAAACCATGCAATTCTTCTTTTGTTAGTTCCATTAGGATGTCTAGTTTATTTCTTATGTTAAGCACAAAGCAAAAAAGCACATGAAAGGGGCCAATTCAGTCAATTAATCGACACTGCCTCGCAGACATTAGGATTTGTACGGTTTGAAAGATCATGGGGATTAAGCCACTTAATGATGACCAAATCAATATTTTCAAGAAGGGGGGGTTTCTAGACATCTTTCGATTTCCCCCGAAGGAAACCCTAACTTGGTCATCAAAATGCAATGGCCCAATAGCATGAAAGATCAGCCTGCATACGCCCACCAGGCAGCCATTTGCTTAGCCTAGGAGTTTTCCCTCTTAGGTGGGTTCTCTCCTTCAGGGTGTGTGTGTGTGCTTGGCTGGAAGCTTGACCTGACTCACTAGGTGACTCATGAAGGCAGCAAGTGCCATGTGAGAGAGGAAGATTCACCCATTTTGCAAGCATTCATTTGTCCACTTCAGCACGAGGTGTCATGCATGCATTCCTCTTGTACTTTTAAGGTGGCATCCATGTGTTCTTTCCTTCCAAGGGAGGAAACATGACTCATGCAGCCTAGAATCAATAAGGATTAGCTTAAGTTAATTAGTTTTAAGCCATTGTATTCGTTTGTGCTTGTTTTAGTTCAGTTATGTACTAAACGGTATGTTTTGTTAGTTAACTGTACTTAGTGACTTTCCTAAGCATTAATTTATCAATTAAGGATTACCTAATGATTAAGGAAAGGGCTAGACATACCTTATAAGAAGGGTGGACGTCCTTTTGTAAAGGGTGATGAAGAATTGAAATCAGAAGTTGAGTATGAACTCCTCTGTATTACTTTAAATTCTCTACTTGCTTATCTCTAATTCGGCCAATTAGAATGGTGTTCAAGTGAAACTTAATTTTGATTAGATGGTAAAATCTGTATCCTAATCTAGGATTAAGGATCCTAAAATAGTTCTTAGTAGTGAAATCCGTATCTAAGAAACGTTTCAGTTTTATCGATCTTTCAGTTCAAGCCATTGAACCTTGTTCAAGGCACTCTTTTCTCCTTCCTTCTCCATGCCATTTTCATTGTTTCCCCACGCCATCTTCTCTTCTTTCACTAAACACTTAAGCTTTCCTTTCATCCCCTCTCCTTCCTAGTGTGACTACATCAGTCATTATCGGATCAAACTGCTCCAATCCCTTAACATGTTCTAGATGGTTTGGCCTAGAAGTTATCCAACCCACTATTGATCTTCTTTCAATGTACAAGTCGATCCATCTAATCCAAAGAGGGCTTGATTGTGTGTCCACTATATAGGACGTTCATATATAATATTGAAAAGTTTGAATATTTTGAATATTCCTTCGAGAAATCACAACTACTACGCTTTTTCATTAAATACTAACAATTTTGAGTAATAAATATGCAGAAATTTTGATTTTAACAAACGAAAAATACCTCATAGAAAAGGCGCTCTAAACCCATTGGATCGACTCGAAAGTCATAAAATTGAAATTCACATGCTCGTGTTTTATCGAACCCAAAATATACTTGGCCCAAATTTTACCTGAATCTAAATACACCTGATTTTTATTTAACCCGCCTACCTGAGTTGATAAGTCTAGTCACTGTCTATTTGACTCTCTCCTTTTTAAAAGAGAATTTCAAATTTTGAAAGTTCCCTGAATTTATCAATGTTTAAAATACTTGTTAGTTGTCACCCAGTCTTCATGAATGTATTGCTGGATGCAAGATTCATAAAAACTGTAAAATACTAGATTTTTCTCTCCTATTTTTCATTATTTATTTTTTAAAATTATTTGCAACCAAATTTGTATTGTTTTGATTGTGTAAATATTTAGATTCATTACCATAGTGTTTGATTGAAGAGAAAATGATTCTCCTAAAAAATTTTTTCTTAATTTTTCTTTATTTGGTATAGTAAATGATGGATAATTATTTTTCAATGAAAATCATTTTTACCTCATTGGAGGAAAATAATTTCCATTTTGAGAGGAAGGAGAGTTGATTTGCTTCTTTTTACTCTTTTGGCAATATGGTCCCCCAGAATTTAGGACTTAAATTCAACTTCAACAATCTGGATCAAACTCAACTATGTAATGAAAAGATTAAAAATAAGCTTAAATCTGGATTTTGAACTCAACATTCCTTCAATTGGTCAATATTTATCTCTGTCACAATAATTTTGTGGACATTCTTGGTTATTTGATTGAAGCTTGATTATTGGATGACAAATATTAAAATAAGGTAAGATCTAAATTTTAAGCTCAATATTCTTTCATCTGGTTAACATTTATAATGGCTACAACAATTCTTTCGATATTGTTTGCGATTTAAA
>NCQV01069644.1:5135-17187 GCA_002740545.1 Lophocereus schottii
CGGATGGTGGTTGTGTGGTGGCCAAAAAAGGGCTAGGGTGGTGTTGCCCTGCTACTTGGCGTGAGGTAGGAGAGAGAGAGAAAAGGAGTGTGTGTGTGAGTGTTTTACTTGGTTGAGAATAAAAGGAAGATCTCTTGGATGATTTTTAAGCCTTCAAAAATATCCTTTTGCTAATTGAAATTAGGCACAAATGATACCAATTAATTTAATTTAATTGCACCAAAATTTTTGGTCCGAAATTTAAGCCTTTTGGAATTGGGCCATAATTTGGGCCCAATGAATTTGGCCAAAATAAATGAATTTGGGCCCAAGTTTTTGCGTAGCTAAAACTTAAAATTTTGTGACGTTATGAAAAATAATTTAACACTCAATCATATTTATCGAAACCTACTATCGATTCACCTAAAATTCAATCAATCAATGAAACTTGAATTAACAATCAATAAAATTTGAATTGGAAAGTGGGACCCAAATGAAATATTCCCTAACTAGGATGATTAAATACGATAAATGAAAGCGAAAAAATTTAAATGACATAAAGTAATTCGATAAATATATAAATTGAGTGTAATTGAATTAATAAACACGATTTGGTTAAGCAAATAACCATAAGTGATTAAATCAATAAATATGATTAATTAAATGAATAAATATGATTTTGAATAAATAAATATAGGTTAGGGTTGGGTTATTATAGCCTTCCCCCCTTAAAGAGTTTCGTCCTTGAAACTTATGATTTTTGATCATGTATGCTATGCGACCTCAAGTATGGATAGTTGGTTTTCACTGCTTCCCAACAAAAAAAGTATGGTTAGCCCAAAGTGCATAGCTGCTTAATCCTGTGATTGAGTATCTAGATCCTCAGTGACTTCATTGGCTCAATTACTTTAGTTCAAAATTGATATTCTCTTTAAAAGAAAAGTTTGCTATTGCAAAGGAGGTACTCTACTCTATGATTTCTCTGTCTTAACCACTAATAAGTATCAAAACCATTGCATTTCCTAATAAGTACTCTGATACTGACTCAAAAAGCCTAATGTAATGAGGACTCAGTTATCTCTGATATCCAGTCTCTTGACACCCTTGACTAGAGCAATAGTTGGAATACTTTATATCTCATCTGAACTTTGATTTTCTCCTTTTTTAGTCAAAATGACCATATGACTCTTGTGTAGTCCTTGTGTCACCTTAGCATGTACTTGAACTGTCTCATTATTCTCGATGCTTCTTCTAGCTTACTCTAATACTGCTAGACATTGCTTGAGATGATTCTCTTACCAAAAAGTCCTCATCTAATGTTCTTAATGCACCAATGATCTTCCTTCATCAGACTGGTCTAGGATCTGCTCTAATTCCAAATTAGACGCTAGGAATAAACATGGTGAGAGATGAAAATGATGGAATTGGTAGTCAAATGAGTCATTAGGAACAAAAGAAATAAACATTGAGACTAGAATAGATTTTCAAAGGAGGGATTAACATGAGGTGATTAGAATAAAGATAACCATAAGTGTATTATAAATTTTGAAATATAATGCCATAAGAATTATGATTTATAAATATGGATCATAAAGGGTCCAATACATAATCAACCAATGAGAAAGATGGCCTGGTTATACTTGGATTTAATTGATGAATTAGAAACAAAATGACAAGTGATTGAGCTTCAACGAGGTGACTTTATAGCCAAAAGCAACAAGGTAACTGTAATAGATAGATGGGACGAGAAATGTGCAATAAAGAGATAGATAGATTAGATAAGTAAAGTGTAATGGATAGATAAATGGATTGGACCAACAAAGTGTCAGTGGATAGATAAATAGATTGAGCAAGCAACAATAGGAACATGCATTTGCTCATATGAAGCCAATTCGAGGACAACAATAAGATTAAATAGAGAATACGGAAGTTTATTTATCAGAATATAAGATATATGTGTAGGAGTTGAAATTCAGAGTAAAGAGAGTAAGGGGATTATGTTAATCACAATCACTCATACTATTGAGAGTTGAATTACATTGTGAATTCAGAATAAGTTATACAAGCTTATCATTATGAATAAATGAGATGTAAGGTAGATGTGTGAATTAACTCTCAGCGAAATGAGCTACAACTCATGTTCATGAAATAAAGATGGTGATGGTGAAGAGTACTGGAATGTTGACAACCATATAAGGTCGAACAAAAATGTATTGCACATTTAACAATGGGTTTGCAAAGATATGGAAGATCACACTAATAGGAAATATCAGGTTGAAATGCAAGGGAGATTAAACAATATTGAACAGTATCAAGTTTTGAAGATGACCAAGCAAATAATTACAAGAATGACTATAAAAGGGCATTCCTGCAAGAGATAAACTGTAGTTGCATGGTTTAGGCGTGATATCCGGACCTTAAATCATTCCTAGAAAAGACTTATGTTGTTGGTAGTTAATCCTATAGATCATTTATTCAAGGTATAGGATACTTGTTTTTGATAATGATCTTGTTCAACTCTCTGTATGTAGTACACAACCATAATGTTCTGCCTTCCTTCTTCACACATATAAAACTAGGGTTTCCTATGGTGGCACACTTGGTCAAATAACTCTCTTCTGTAACAACTCATCTTACTAAATCTTTAGTTCTTTGAACTCTACTGGGGTCATATGAAGGGGGCTCTGAAAATGGATCGATCACCTAGAACTAGGTTGATATGAAAATCAATGTTTTTTAGGGGAAAACAATCCTAAAAGTCCTTAAATGAAACATCTCTAAATTCACAAAATGTAATTATGGATATGTATATATCGAGTGTGGATGGCATATCACTAATATTCAATGCATTACTAACACAATAGCTCACTCGCTTCCACAATGTAATTAGGGCAAAAATAGGGTTTTTCTTCCCTCGGTCCATAGAAATACACGTCTAGTCTTTACTGATTTCTCAAGCTAACCTTATGATCTTTACAAGTCACCTTCTATAAGTACACAACCAGTTCATCCCTATAATGATAACAAGGTCTTCCAGTCAAACTGATTGAATACCCAATGAATATGGTTCCAGTAATGCATATTTATAAAAGATAACACATTGAACTGCCTACTATCACAGGGGGAATAATCTAAAGAATAAAGAGATGTAACCACACCATGAACTCTTGCAAAGATATTTCTTTATTGGTTACAAAGGAGTGGCATATAAGCTGAACGAATAAAAGGACGAAAATTAGTAATGAAAGCGGTAAGGTGTATAATTGACCTGCCTGTACAAGACATGCAATTTATTCGTGATAGTCATGATAGTAAAGTAAATGAACGATGTTATGAAGTTGACAGGGAGTATTAGGTACTGAAGGTGAAGAAATCTAACAGATTACCAAAGAGGCATTTGGAAAGTCATATAGTATCCGTATGTGAGTAAAATGACAAAGATGAGGGTCAACACCACCAGAAGGAAAATTTTTATTCATCTGGTGCTTGAAAGGCCAATACGTCAAGACGAAGGAGTCAGTCTTATGACTGAACATGATGGCATCCATCAACAACACATTCTGCAGTAAATGGAAGTCTTGGGTAGGCATATAAACTCCGAAACTGCTGGCAGATGAAAATAGCACAAATAGTTGTTTATCATTAATAAGATATGTTGTACTAGTAAAGAAAGGATTGCCAAAATAACTTGAGTAACGACATGTAGTCATGGCCATAGAATAGTATGCTAACATGATGTTACGGTGCTATAGAAACATGAACAATATGGATCCATTTAATTATTGAAAGGGTGCTCACTGACTGGGTCTAAAGCAACCAAAGACTTTTCAAGCTATAAATGAATAGTGCCCAAATAGAAGCAAGGAGTTAATGTACGTGACAGTAAAAGTATGAACATAGTCATGACTGAATTGTCAGGGTTTGAATCGCCTATAAGAAAGGTTGCTCAGACGGTTTAAAGGACTCCCCATCGACCACATATGAGATTTTTCATAAACACTCCATTGCAAATCAAGAGAGTATTAGTGACAAAGAAATGATGCCTCTGAACAATTCAAGGTAACTATGGTAGAAACAAGCTAATGGTAGGAAGTAATGGGAGCATTGCTAATGTAAGGTCTTAGTGTCAACACTAGATAATTCCCATACATGGCAGAATGTTACTTGTACCACACATATAATGCCAAGTAGCGCACCAAAAGCTACTAATAGTTATCACCAGATATAAGTACTCATTGTAATGTTCATCTCATATTGGTTCACCTCAAAGACATTGCCCCACAAGGCATTTCCTCATCTAGAGGTTTACATCTAATTTGACATTGTATTAATCCCTTAAGAAATTGCACATGGCATCCCCACATCTAGTTTCAACCATCACTGTACCCAAGATCAGGTATATTAACACACCTCAATAAAACTCTCAAATCCTGTGGTAAAATGGACATAGTTTCACCTAAAAACTAACTAAACCTCGGCTTAGCGTGGTACAATAGATACCTGAAATGGAGAAAAACACTTCAATAAAACTCAACGGCCACACGCCGAAGTTCATAACTCAACGGATCACACACCTGGAGTGCACGATTGTAAAAATTTAAACAAATGAGAGAAATGAAACATACAATACAACTCCTAGATAAATGAGAGCATACCTCGCTAACAGGTCACCCAAATGGTTTTACACTCCACTTTGCTAATGTTCGAATCTCGGGACATTATCAAATGAATGAGTCATCCGAATGGAAATGGTTCCTACATATATGCCCACACATATGAACTTATAGTCAATAGCTCATTTAACTGGTCCAACGTAACTCACGCACACCTTGACAGCTAGCTTATAAACACTTGATAGCTCATAGGAGCCTTTAAAACCTTGGCTTTGATACCAAATTTGTAACACCCCCAAATTGCTAATTACTTGATCCATTGATAAGCGCGACAGAAGACTTAATAACGAAAGATGCTATCGGTGTCCTGATAAGGATAAGGCTCACTGAAACCATTTAATCCTGTAACTTATGTTCACAAACACAAAATCTATTAAACTGAAACACTCCAAGTCCAAAGTCCATAATATTTCAACTTCAATACAATCGACTTAATCATACCATGCTAACTAGAACTCCACACTACTCAAGTGTATTGAATATAGACCCAACTGGACCTTGAGGTCGATTCCAATATTCATGCTATGCTGAATCCATTGTGAGCATATGATGACTTCTAAAAGGGCTTGCTAAAAGGAGAAACATGTGATATTTCATCACCTAAAATGGAAAACATGAAAACAATTCGAAAATGTGAGCTAAAGCTCAGTATATGCATCCCCATATGGGTAAATGAATATTAAAACCTTACTGGTGGGTACCCGCTTTTACAATTCATTTGGTTTGCAATAACAATGAAAATGGAAGTAATATAAAACTGAATTGCTCATTATTATCTGGATGTAAACCTGTTGCAATGATATGATCTATACATAGGTGTACACCTATCAATCCGATCAAGACTTGGCCTGAAGCCATGCGGGTAAATGATGGGCTGACGCCCTATAGATGATAACTGACGAGGTCATAATTTAAATGGAAAATCACTGTATAAACAGATTCTTCGATAAACTCATTAAGGGTTGTAACTTGATAAACATGTTTTGCTTTATGAAGATACAGACAATGGACGTATCTCGAGTTTTTAAAAATATCATATGACTTGATAAATATGTTTTGATTTGATATAACTTATGCATAACGGGGAACAATACCTAGGCTTTGACTCTGTTTCATAAATGTCATTGTAGGTATGTGTAGTTAGTAAATGATCCTTACCTGCATAATTAAGTAATTAAAAGTATGTGTAATAGAAATTGAAAAATTAAATAGTATATATAGCGGGGATATTTTCATATAACTTCAAAACTGAATTAATAAAAGTAATTAAATTTGATATGAAGTAAATGAAAGTAAAATAGACTACAATGAGATAAATGCGATTATAGAGGAAAATGCCTTGATGGTGACAAATGGAAGAGTGGTTATGGCCTTTTCTGAGATAGGTTACTGATACGAGTTTAAGGCTCGCTGAGATGTAGTTTGGTTCAAGATAACAATGAGTACACTAGATTGGCTCGATAAACACATTTGATACATTCTGAATTGAGTAAGTAATAAATGTTTGAGGCTAAGAGAGATATATCTTGTTTCAAAATAGCATAAATTACAATAATTTGGTCAGATAAATATAATTTTTGAGTCAAAACTCTCCCCACTGCTCTAATTTCTTTGCTTATGTCATACAACTTAGTTTTCCCAACCAAATAAGGTTCTAAGCACAATCAAAGTTGTTACCAATTCAAGGTCCACTTAGAAAATTCACAAATTTCACCCTTGACCTCAAATGGAGACTTCAAACTCCAATATGGAAAGACTAATAAGTCCCAAAAAACTTTCATTCACAACACAAAATGTGATTCCCACAATAGGGTTCCCAAAACTGGGATAGAACACAGGTGTGCTAATTTTGATCGAGCTTGCACAGTCCTAGCAAAACGGCCATAAATTTTTCCATAGAACCTAGATTAAGGTGATTCAAAAGGAATTTAAAAGCTAATACACTGATATATCTACTCACCAAAAATCATAATTTTTGGCTGGGCCGGTCATTACCAATTTATTGGCAAATGTTCTCCTGTTTTCTACCATTTCCCAGCCACAGTCATTGCTTTCTCCTTTCTTTTCTCTCATAAATTATGAAGTAAATGAAAGTAAAATAGACCACAACGAGGTAAATGAGTTTACACAGGAAAAGGCCTTAGTGGTGACAAATGGAAGATTGGTTTTAGCCTTTTCTGAGATAGGTTGTTGATGCGGATTTAGGGCTTGCTGAGGTATAGTTTGGTTGAAGATAATAGCGAGTACACTAGATTGGCTCGATAAACACATTTGATACATTTTGAATTGAGTAAGTAATAAAGGTTTGAGATCAAGAGAGATATATCTTGGTTCAAAATGGCCTAAATTATAATAAATTAGTCCGATAAATATGGTTTCTGAGTCAAAACTCTCCCCACAGCTCCAATTTCTTTGCTCATGTCATACAACTTAGTTTTCCCAACCAAATAAGCTTCTAAGCACAATCAAAGTTGTTACTAATTCAAGGTCCACTTTGAAAATTCATAACTTTCACCCTTAACCTCAAATGGAGACTTCAAACCCCAATATGGAAAGATCAATAAGTCCTGAAAAACTTTCATTCACAATACAAAATATAACAATAACAGCAAACTCCCAGTGTGGGTCCCGTTTTTGCGGGGTCTGGGGAGATCTAACTGTAGGCAACCTTACCCCTACCAATATTCCTACCAATAGAGAGGTTGATTCCTAAAGACCCACAAAACAATTTTTGGTAAAAATAGTTTACAGAGGAAAAACAGTTTTGAGGGGAAGGGTAAGAGTAAGTAGAGCAAATAATCAAGGAGCGGAGACATACCTCAACAAACCCGGGACATTAGAAGCCAGCACAGTCTAGCCAAGCACGACCTGCAGACAATCACACAAAAATCCGCTCCACCCCAATGCATCTACAGCCACCTACGGAGCCGGACCCCTACAATAAGAGATTCTAGTCCTATCCCGCCACAGCCTTCACAATACAAAATATGATTCCCATAATAGGATTTTCAAAATGGGGTTAGAACACAAGTGTGCTAATTTTGGTTGAACCTATGCAATCCTAGCAAAATGGCCATAACATTTTCCACAGAACCGGGATTAAGGCGATCAAAAGGAATTTGAAAGCTAACACACTAATCTATCTACTCACCAAAAATCATAATTTTTGACTAGGTTGATCATTACCAATTTATTGGCAAATGTTCTCCGATTTTCTGCCATTTCCCAGCCACAGTCATTGCTTTCTCCTTTCTTTCCTCTCATAAATTAAGCCGAAAGCCCCAATAAAATCGATGAATAACTAATTCCCCCTTAAGTGATCTTATTTTGGCCCATAGTACACTAAATTACTCCATAATAAATTTTACTCAGTAATCAATATATTTCTTTACGTCGATATCCACAATCTCGCAATAGATTCATTTACTTACATAATTAGTCTAACCAACCTCTCTTGGTCATGAATGTGACTTTTATGCTTTGCCCATTTAGCCAAAAATTTTCATAACATCCATTTTTGAAGCCATTAACATATCCAAACTCCAAACAACTCCATTAATACATAGTTACATAATTCGTACCCAAAATAGGGCAGTTTTCTTCAAAATTCCATCACCCACTGATTACACCTTCAAAATTCATGAACTTTTCCCCAGAAAATCCCAAATAATATAGGGAATCTACAGTAAAAAATTTCACATTTTTGGACAGCCCCATAATTCCTAGAATTTTCGACAGTGGGCAATTCAACAAATGCATGATCACGAAATCCTAGGTTATGCCCAATTCCAGTCTTCATTCAATCCTCCATAAATAACTTCAAAATCATCATTCACAACATTAAATCCATGTTTTGTATCAAAGATCACAACAAGGAAGTAAAACATGCTCAAACTCATGCTTGCCTAATTTCAAGTCACTTGATCATGCTATTTATCAAATAGCCATAACTCCAAACATCTCCAAACTTAATAAAAATTGCATAATAACACTTATTTTGATCATACAAACACATATTACAATTAAAACAATAACAAAAACTTAAAATCACACAAGATGGAGGTTAGAGTTTACCTCTTGTCAGGCTTGGAAGGGAGGGTGTTTGAGTGTTTGAGTGAGTGGGCAAGGTTGCCATGGCTGGTGGGGGACTAGGGGTAGCACCTAATGGCATTTGGTGGCCGGATGGCGGCCGGAAAGGGGCTGGGGTATTGCTACCTTGCTACTTGGCATAAGGTAGGGGGGAGAGAGAGAGAAGAGGAATGTGTGTGTGAGTGTTTTACTTGGTTGAGAATAAAAGGAAGATCACTTGGTTGATTTTTAAGCCTCCAAAAATGTCCTTTTGCTAATTAAAATTAGATACAAATGATAGCAATTAACTTAATTTAATTCCACCAAAATTTTTGGTCCAAAATTTGAGCTCATTAAAATTGGGCCATAATTTGGGCCCAATGAATTGGGCCAAAATAAATAAATTTCATTAGGCCAAAATAAATAAATTCGGGCCCAAGTTTTTGCATAGCTAAAACTTAAAATTTTCTGACGTTATGAAAAATAATTTAACTCTCAATCATAGTTATCGAGCCTACTATCGATTCACCTGAAATTCAATCAATCAATCGAACTTGAATTAACAACCAATAAAACTTGAATTGCAAAGTGGGACCCAAATGAAATATTCTCCAACTGGTATGATTAAATACGATAAATAAAAGCGGAAAAATTTAAATAACATAAAGTAATTTGGTAAATATATAAATTGAGTGTAATTGAATTAACGAACATGTTGGTTAAACAAATTGCCCTAAGTGATTAAATCAATAAACATAATTAATTAAATAAATAAATATAATTTTAAATAAATAAATATGAGCTAGGGTCGGATTATTACACACGAAAACGGGAAGCTATTCACATCAAGAGTAGAAAAGAGCTCGCTTGCAAATTAAGAAAGCATCGGCTAGGACAATTAATGAACGTTAAAGTGCTGCCTCGCAGAGTAATATGAAGCTAAGAGAGGATGTTGCAGAGGATGTTGCAGACCTCGAAGAAAGAGTAGATGACAAGGCCCTTGAATCAGCTACAAGCTGTTAGAGAGGAATATCCATATAATCACTACAAGAAAAGTAGCTTCCTTCCATGCTGAAAAAGGCCTTTCCCATGCACACAGCTGTGAACAGTGGCAGCGCTCTACAATTAAGCTAAGCATGGACACGGTAATAGCGGGAAAACCTTTGCCATGCTTAACGAGTGTGACAGAATAATCCCTCTCGCTACTTTTAAGTGTGGGGTTTAAAATCCATAGCCACTTATATGTAGGCGCAACTTTCCATGTATATAAGTGAGGGGATATTGTTTTGTGTGCAAATCTTAGACTCTATAGCCAGGCCTACAAGTGTTGTTAATGCTTTGGAGGTAGCTTCTTATTCACTAAATGAGATTTTTTTTATAAATAAAAATCCATGAAATATTTTTGTGTCCCAACGCAATCATTAGTAGTAAGTGATGTAATTGAACATTAAGTCACATGTTCATGATGTACAGAAATCTTGTAAGTGAAAAAATTGAAAAAAAAAAAAAAGATAACCATATAATAAAATTGAACAACTGATTATCATCATCCAGAGTTAACATTGTTTGTATAGAATTGAAAAATCGTGAACACAAGATCTATTGTGAAGAGACACATTCAGTGCCCAAATCTATCCTAGCAATACAAAGTTCCAGATGGAAACAAAGCCAATTGTTTGTTCAGAATTACAAAAGCTTGATGTCTTAATTTCAAGAACCTACATCGACTCAGTCATGTTGTTGCACATTGCTCCGGGTACAGCCTAAAAGCACATTGCTCTGATGTCGTTCCATGTTAATTTCAGGCCAAGTAAAGAAAGAAGACCTGGATGAAAAGAAGACAGACCAACAAGTAACGTGTAGCGACAAAGAGTAACTGAACTCTTCTTCTATTACAATCATAAGCAAGCAAGAACATTAAACAATGACTCGTAAAAGCAAAAATTAGATGCACGAAGGGGGAAAAAAATAAAAATTTAAAGACCAAAACTTTTGAGAGCACAAATGGGTAAAAAAATGATTATATTAGATAAAATTTTGTCGAGGTTGCGAAACAAAGTCAGGAGCTTAACATCTATATACATTCTTTGCTTTCTTTTGAGTTAATTATCACGTTTTTCTTGTACCCATGAGTACAATGTATATGCACAAATCTAAATAAGTTTAGTTCTATTCCTACACGTATGAAACCATTCAATTCAAACTTGACAAGTATTAAAAAAAAGTCTCTGGCACTAATATATTTGGAAATGATGGAAATTGGCCACATGTTCCATGAGAACAAAGTCAAGCGCCATTTAATCTATCACACTTCCCTACTAGCTAGTCAAATTTGATACTATCATCACTCATATGATGGAACAGATCAAGAAATGCGCAAGAAATGCCATCTTAAGCACTTTCATAAGGCCTTCAATTTCTTAAATGAATTGAACGTAAAGAATACTAAACCCAACTTATGTATAGGTAGAACATATACAACCTTACTTTAAGCTTGAGCTACAATTAAGGTCTAAGAGTAGCTAGTTTATAGCATACACAACAATAAGTTATACTTCTTGTCCCTTCCCATCACTAAAGACAAATTAGACTAGAGGACTAGCTTATGGGTTCCCAAATTGACTATGCCTAAATTTTGCTTATTCTAACATCTTGGATCCACTTCCTAGAAGCATCAAGAAAGATTGCTAATATTTTCTTACGAAAAAAGTACACTTTTTCAACAAGAAAACTTCTTCAACAAGAACACAAGTTAGAGCATGATGGGACCTAGAAAATGCAATTGTGCCCGCATTGTAAACTCATAGTCCTCTTCATACTAGATTTACAATCCTTTCTTTATCGATAAAAAAATAACATTGCACACAATCCCAATTGAAAGGCAAGTAATAAGAAATTATGTCCTTTTCTTATTTTTTTAACCTAAAAACTAAGGGGAATTGAGTGACCAGAACCCATGGCCTATGGCCATTCACACTGAACCATGAATCGAGTGAAAAAATTAATGCAAAGAAAGGGCAGATCAATAGAACCTAGGTGACAAGAACAAACAAGAAACAATAAAGGTATTAGAGGAGACCTACCTTGAAATGTAATTGATGGCACCACATGTTGACAGTGCCGGTGACATCAATGGATGGGCAAAAAACCTGCATCATTTAACTCTAAACATGGCGAATTGAACATCTTCCTTGTTACCCTTCAAAAACGTCTTCTTGGCCTAGTTTTGTCAATTAGGCTTTCCAGTTGAAGGCAAACACTGAAGCAAATGATGGTGACGATAATGGTTGAGTTTGCCAATGAGAAGGATTTGGTGTCCTAGGTTTCGAGGT
>NCQV01069658.1:0-11215 GCA_002740545.1 Lophocereus schottii
GAAACTTACAAAAGGGACAAGAGAATGTGGACAAATAACTTGGATCTCAATGTAAATCCTTTAATAAGGAAAGCCTTGATTTCTACCTAAATAACGAGAACAGATCATACAAGCATTTCTTTATTAGAGAGACATGACAAAAGAAATCCCAAAGTAGGTCAGGCTTGAAAAATAGTAACCTTGGTCACAGTTACCAAAGGCATATTGTTTATCAAAGGAACCATAGCCCCATTGCTTATAAGCATCAAAGATATTACAACCCTAATATAGGTCATAGGCAACACATTAGCTTCAATGGTAAAAAAACCTCTTACCCTAGATTCATACAAGTATGGATACCTACAGGGTTAATGCCCTTAGGATAGGACATTGGTCATCCTCATCTAATTCCTGCCACCAAGGAATTCAAGAAGGTTTGATTTTTGTTCTCATACGTATGTTTCAAAGCTGAGAGCAGTCTCAAATACTTGGACAGTGGGTGTTCAAGACATAAGACTAGAGATGCCTTAATATTTACTGAGTCTCAAAATCAAAAATTAGGTAAAGTGACCCTTGGAGACAATAGTCGCGGCAACATCCTTGGCATTGGGAAGATTGATAAGAATCCTACAATTTTCGTTTAAAATGCCTATTTGGTTGATGCCTTGAAATATAACATGTTGATTATTTTATAACTTTGTGACAAGGGTAACCATGTATGGTTGGATGAATCCTAATGTGCTATTGAAAACGTTAGACCTAATGACATTATATTCCATGGTTCTACATTAGAAAATGTCTATGCTATAAACCTTGATCATATCTTTTCTGTGCATTTTTCATGTCTCAAAACATCCCTTGATGATGCACGATGTTGGCATCAGCGTTTGGGACATGCTAGCATGCACACTTCTCATAAATTAGTAAAGAATGATTTAGTAAGAGGGTCAGTCTCCTATAAATTTAAGAAACACTATATGTGTAGCGCACGTGTTAGGAGTAAGCAAGTACGTGAGTCCTTCAAACCCTTGAAAAGTGTGTTTACCTCAAAGTGCTTGGAATTGTTGCATATAAACCTATTTGGACCAATCAACATCAGAAGTCTAGGAGGTAATTCATACATATTTATTATAGTGGATGATTACTCTAAGTTCACATGGGTGATCTTTTTAAAAGATAAAACAAAAGCACTAAAGGAATTTGGAAACTTAAGCATGAAGTTGTAGATGTCAGAGAATTTGCCAGTGGTTGCTATTAGGACACACCATAGAAGACAATTTAAGTAAGACAAGTTCATTGAGTACTATGAAAAGAATAGAATCTCACACAACATTTTAACTCTAAGGACACCACTGCAAGATGCAGTTATTCAGAGAAAGAATCGAACATTGAAAGACGAGCCCAAAACATTGATATGTGAAAATGATCTTCTAAAGTCATTATTGGCTAACATTGTTAACATTATAAAAATATAGTTAACAGATGCCTCATCATACCAATCCTCAGGAAGATGCCATATGAATTGTTCAATGGTAAGAAACTAAATGTGTCGTATTTTAAGGCCTTGGCATTGTTAACATTACAAAAATAGTGGTAAGGAAAACCTTGGCAAATTTGATCCAAGGAGTGATGCAGGTATATTTGCTAGTTATTCTTCTGTTAGCAAGGTATATCGTCTTTATAATAAATGTAATAAGGTCATTGAGGAACCCATTCATGTTGTTTTTGATGAAACTAATGATGGTCTTGCTTGTTCAACTTTAATTGATGAGTTTCAGCTAAGTACATTTATAGACGATGAAGATGAAGGAGCACTGGATGGTTATAATCACTAAGGTCCTCTTAGCAATGTCGACCAAAGTCCAAATTAGGGTGATGAAAGTCAGCCTGATGACACCAGAGCGCCTCCAGAAACTTACAAGATGCCTCTGAGATATCTCAAGGTCATAATGAGTCTCCAAGTATCCCTGAACATATTCAAAATCATTTCAATGAAACAAGGATGAGATTTAAGTATAAGTCTGCTCATCCCTTGGACAACTTGCTTACTGACCTCAATACAGGTGCAAGGACCCACTTATCATTGAGACATTTCTATGCATTCTTTTCATCTGTTTAGAACTAAAGCACTATGTTGAGACATTAGGAGAACCAAATTGGACATTGGCAATATAAGGTGAACACAACCAGTTTAAGAGGAGCCAACTTGGTTGCTCTCACTTAAATAATATGACCACATAGTAATTGGGACAAAGTGGTTGTTCGGGAACAAATTAGAGGAGTCTAGAGTCGTGGTGAGAAATAAAGCCAGACTGATTACAAAAGGGTACAACTAAGGGGAAGGCATAGATTTTGATGAGGCCTTCAGACCTATGGCTAGATTAGAAGCCATCCGTATATTGCTTGCATTTGAATCTCACGTGGCATCAAATTATTCATGTGGATGTCAAATGTGCTTTCTTAAATTACTTCCTAAATGAAGAAGTCTATGTTAAGTAACCATTGGATTTTAAAACCTTGAATTTCTAAACAATGTTTTCAACCTTCATAAAGCTCTTTATGGCTTAAAACAAGCCCCGGGAGCTTATGAATGACTTAGCAAATTTTTCTCAGAAAATGATTTTACATGAGGACAAATACAAAACCCTTTCCATCAAAACAAAGGGGGAAGATCTCCACATCATTCAAGTTTAATTGGATGATATCATATTGGTTGTTACGGACAATGTTTTATGTCAAGAGTTTCCAAATTTGATGAGTAAAGATATTTACATGAGTATGGAAGGAGAACTTAACCATTTCCTAAGGCTTCAGATCAAGCAATGCCAATATGGCATATGCATCAACCGAAGTAAGTATGTGAAAGAACTCTTCAAGAAATACAAGCTTGATGGTGTCAAGCATGCCAACACCCCAATGGAATTGAACACAAAATTGGACCTTAATCCAAGTGGTAAGTCAGCCTCAGAAAAGGTCTATAAAGGTATGATTGGTTCATTACTTTATCTAATAGCGAGTAGAACATATATTATGTTCAGTGTATGCCGATGTGCTTGGTTCAAAAGTGTTGCTACAAAGTCGCATCTAACTGTTGTCAAAAGAATTTTTAGATATCTTGTGTGATAAGGACATTAGGTTATAATGTACTAGAGATGGAGATTTTAATCGCATTGGATGTTTATGTGTAGATTATGCTAGGTACATGGTCAATCAAAAAAGCACACTTAGATATTGTCAATTCCTAGGAAATTTCTTGGTCTGATGGCATTCAAGGGGACAGAGCGCAGTAACTTTATCAACTGCTAAAGCTAAACTAATACATAGCAGTAGGAGCATGTTGTGTTCAAACACTCTAGATCACACAACGGCCAAGCGACATTGGTTTGGATTTTTAAAAGGTTCCAATTCGATGTAATAGCATGAGTGTAATAAACATCTCAAAAAACCTAGTCAAGCACTCAAGAATCAAACACACTGAAGATAGGCATCACTTCATATGAGATTAGGTACATAAAGCTAATATCATTCTTAAATTTATTCCCTCACATTTATAATTAGCTGATATTTTCACCAAACCACTTAGTGAAGATTAGTTCAGTTATATTCAAAGTGGACATGGTATGTTGAAGATGGATGCAAGAATTGAGTGGGATGATCCCCCCAAGTCCACTATGAGAAAATGATGTAGGCAAATCCAATGACATTAGACTAGGCATTGTGATAACATCTCATAGTCTAGATCAGATTCGTGCTCTTGGACTTTAGATCCATGTCATACATATTAGTTATGCCAAGTAGATTATGGTTGGGGATTTAAATCAATTAAATGTCTCAATAGCCACCATATTTCGAAAATCATGGTTTTTCAAGATCTTTTAAATCTTAAATTTTTGGTATCTTACCTATCTCTTTTAGGTGGTTTCCCTTACTTGTTTATGCAAGACAATGATGTTCCTTCTCAAAAATTGCCCTCAATCCCATCCCATTAATATCCTACATTTGCCAAAAATTGACACCTCTTGCCTTTCTTTCCCCTCTCCTCAACCCCATAATGAGGGTGTGCCTTCGTAGTATTTGTTCATCACTCAACCTCTGCTCTATCT
This sequence comes from Lophocereus schottii, assembly GCA_002740545.1. NCBI lineage: Eukaryota > Viridiplantae > Streptophyta > Magnoliopsida > Caryophyllales > Cactaceae > Lophocereus > Lophocereus schottii. The sequence goes on from NCQV01069658.1 coordinate 4,083, forward strand.
CACTTTCTCTCTCCTTCAAACTCCTAAACCTTTATCTCTCTCCTGCAAAAAACTGTGATACTACCCTAACAAATGCCTTTCAAATGCAAAGATGGTGCCCCCTTTGATGTTTTTGCCACCCCTGCTAAGCGAACTCGCAGTGCCACCAAATGCAAATTGCTAAGGTTTCGAGAGATCAATGCTGTCTCAAACTCAGAGGTAGAGTTATCAACAAATTTGGGTAACTACTTCTCTAAACTAGAATCTCTAGAAGATTTAGGACTATCTGACCTTTCCCTTGAATGGTTCACTGGCATAGGGATTCAGTATTTCAATCATGTGGTTGAAAGAGAATTGAGGTCTATGAATTTGTTGATTTCAATTTGATGAGGCATGTAAAATTTTCTTTTGTTGAAAAATTAGAGAAATTAGGGTATATGGGTTTTTTAAATGAGTGATGAAGTCTATCCTCAGCAAGTTAGATTGATCTATGCAAACTTTGAGAAGATAGAAACCAAAGGCATGCGTAGAAACTACTACACAACCAAAGTCAAAGACTATCATTACTCTGACTTCTGCCACTATTGAAAGAATGTTTAGTTTGAACCCCAATCCGCCAAAGATTTGCTTCCTCAATGGTAGCTATCAAGGCCCAAAAATTATGCTTTGAAAAGTATGCCCATCGCTCCAAAATCAAAAAATCAAAGGAACACTGCACTACCCTTTACTCAAATCTGATGGTCTTATACTGCATTCTAGTAAGGACCATTTATCTTCGGGGTTCCTCAAAGGAGACCACCAACAAAACCCTCCTCAAAAGTCTTTACGATATTATGGAGGGGTATTCTTTGGATTTTGATAAGCTTATCCTTGAATACATGATCAATGTCTATAACCTATTAAGGAACTACCCTTTGCCCTACTCAAATCTTCTCACTCACATACTCAAGGCCTTTCAAATTTGCCTTTTTCTCTTTCTTATCACAAAGACAATCTTTCCTTTCTCTATTTTATAACAACAATGCTTTGTCAAACATTTTATGCTAGTCCACTCCTTTTGATGAAAGTAAAAAAGGAGGGTAAAAGTATGGACTCAAGGACATTAACTATGACTAATCAAAGTCTGCCAAAAGGCTTTAAAAGCTTCTAGCATTTATAGCTAGGTGACTAGAGGTGCCCTTTGGTCCATGATATGATTGCCTATGCTATATTTTGCTATATTGTGGTATGATTGCTTAATATGTTCCCATGACTAGCATGCTTATATGATCTTCAAATTAAAGTTTTGTCTTTCATCATAAAGGGGGAGACTAAGGACTCCCTCAATATCAATGGTAATGTTATTGACTGTTTCAAAGCCGCAATTTAAGGACATTGGGTGTTTTGAGTGAAAGATAAAAGTTTAATTTGAATGCATTCAGTTACACTAACCAATCTTAACTATGCAGGAATAGAGTATGAAAGTCTTATTGTCTGACTCCGTTTATGATCGAATCATTTTTGGTAAAAATGATTTTTAGGACATATTGGTTCATTCCTTGAGGTATATTACTACTAATATTACTGGAAATAATCCTATTCTTACATCTGAATGGATTATATCTCATAATGTAATATATCCTTGCTTATTATTTGAGATGTTGTAAATGTTTGATTTGATCTAATTTTGGAAAGTTATAATGAATCAACCTTGAGTTCATTNGTAAATTATTCTGATTGATAATGACAGGATCTTTTGTTTCAAAAAAAATGACAAAAATGGGGTAGGTCATGTTTAAAGACCACTAAATAACAAGTTGGAGTTAAGAGGTTAAACCAGATATTTAGACAATTTTCATAGGTCAAGTTTAGGAGCTCATTTTGTTATTTCACTTGGAGTCCAATATATACATTTATTATATCATTAGCGATATCTATGAAATATCTTTCCAACAAGTGGTCATATGTCCAAATTGAAGTTCGAAAGTGGGCGTAACACCCTTTTTTCTACAAGCTATGTAAACTGTGTGAAATTAGACTGCCTTTTTATCTTCCTCATTTTCCCCCCTTGGTAGATTTTTTTTAATCAAAATATGGAATCCATATGGTTTGAAATATACTTTAAGATCTTTCTAAATTGATATCTCATGGCTCGTAACTATTCATTCCTTGTGAGATACGAAATTTCAAAGTTGGAGTTTAAAACCCAAAATGTTTGCATAATTCATATTAGGTCCTTCATTTTAAAAAGTCCAAAAAAATATCTTAAAGTGTCAAAATAATTAAAATTAAAATTTCATAACTTTCTAGGTCTATCAATTTTACTTTAATAATGCGGTTTGTAAAATCTTTATTTCAGTAATTTCAAGTAAATGTAAGAAGCACATCCTACCCATAATAACAAACTAAATTTTAGCACCTATGCTCTTACTTTACTAGAAATATGTTTCATTGAATTTTAATTTAGAAATTTTACCACTAAAATTATAATTGACAAGGAGAATTGAGCCCTAAAATAATCTCATTTGGATTCTCCTTCAAAAGATATGATTTTTTTGAAGTTAGTGTTCATAATTTACATTGAGGTACAGATCAGTCAAATTTAAAAATTATTTTTAAACAATAATTAATCTTTAAAAATAATAAAATTGTGCAATTAAGCTCTTCATAGAGGGCTCTAACCTCTTGAATGTTTGTGAAAATTTTCATGACAATTTTACGCATGTTCTAAATTTTTATTTTGGAATTGTGTACAAATCAATTTTCAAGCTAATTGAATATCTTCTAATGAACTATGTGCTTAGCCATTTCCTAACTCTTGGCACTCACATTTGACCATACATTGAAGCTAATAACTCTTATAAGGAGCTAATGGAGCAAGACTTGTATGGAATTAGGACATTCATTTATCTCTCTTAGATCTCTTGTATATAGGAAAAATCCTATACATGTTTCATTCATTCAGTTATTCATTATTCTGTAAAAATTTGGTTCATGTAAAATCTTTAATCCCAAAGTTCAAATAATAGAATTCTCTAACCATAACTAAGTTCATTTATAATTTTTGATCTTGACAAAGCAATAAAATGAAAAGTTTAGAACCATTAATTAGCATTTAATCGAACTTGACTTATGGCATATGGAGCTAGGTATGATACCTGGACATGGCAATAGCTTAACCATTTCAAACTCATTTTTAGTTTGAGCCTAAGAAAGTTACCAAACCTAGGCCATGAATATGATTCAAGGGATGATAGTCCTCATAACTACCCCTTGGTGATCCTCTTGACCTAAGTCATGAGGCATAAACAGATTTGACTAGATACTAAACAATTACTTCCAGATACAACCCTGCCTTTTTATATCTGCATATATTTACCTGCTTCTGCTTAGGGCTGACATATTCATTAATGGTTAAGGCCCTTTATTAACCTCATGTTTGTAGTAGAAATTTGTTCATGTATGATCTTTAGGATGGTCCACATCCATGCCCATTCAAATTGCCTTCACAACTCTGTCATTATATCTAGTGGACTATTTTTATATCGGATATAATAGATGGCTAATCGTATCCTCTTGTTTTACAACAAGCAATCATTGGGACTCTGTCCTCAGTTTCTAAGAACTAGTGGCCAGTAAACACAAAACCATGAGCTCTACAAAAATCTATTCCACTCTTGACCCAAGGAATCATTTCTCAGTTAAAAGGGAAATGTTAAGAGTTCTAACCCTTATACTTGTGACTAGACTTGGGACGAACCACCCATCCCATCACTTATCACCTTGAGTATAGAGTTGAGACCTTAAGTGGCTATCTCTATTCTTATCCAAATCAACTCAAATCTAAAATTTAGTCATCTTTAAAGTTTCCTAGCATGACCATTATATAGGGCAAAAACATCCTTAGTTATTCCCTAACGGAACTTACAAACTATGATACAGTTCACATCAAAACTACAAAGGGTTCTGATGCAAGAGTCTTTTATTTGTGTACCTGTATGTACATTCCTGTCTATATATACATATGTGTTTCACTTATTTTCATTATTTAGCCATTCACTTTGCATGAGTAATTGACCAATATTCAGGATATCTAAAAGGAAACAACATATTAGCAGGAGCCTGTCTTAACACAGAGGATGTGGTAAGTCCTTGACGTTCATCTTCCTAACTGAGACCCTAGACCCACCATGGTAGTTAGACCAATTTCCACTTACTTTTTCCTTTTTTAGGCATACGAGTCAATTTTGTTTTCAAAAAATGATTTTTAAATCGTTTCATGAAAAATCCTGTCTCTTATTTTTGTCCTAAGAAGACAGCGACTCTAGTCATACTCTTCTCCACCACAGGGACCTATTTCATCCCAGAGTAATCCCTCCCTGTACTGGGGTATTTCTTTATCGAGATGTACTCAACCCATATAGGATTTGTAGAGGGGGATCCCCTTTTCCCCTACTTGCGATCTAGGCCTTGCATATGTCTAAGTAGGTTAATGATATTCCAACTAGGGCTAACGAGGTTAGGGTTGTGGTCAAATTTTTGGGGGAGAGCATCTTTTCTAGGTATGGCATGCCTCAAGCTATTATCAGTGAATAGGGTACTGATTTTGACCAATGATCCTTCGACTCATTGTTAGAATTATACTATATTATCAATGGGCTAGCTACTTTCTAACGCCTTCAGACTAGTGGGTAGGCTGAGGTTTCTGAGTGGCAGATCAAGTAGACTCTAGAGAAAACAGTCTGCAAGACAAGAAGAATTGAGCTAACAGGCTCATTAATGCTCTATGGGCTTATGAGACGGCTTTCAAGATTCCCTTAGGGACATCACCTTATAGGCTAATATGTGATTTGTCATCTCTTCCTTAAATTTTGAGCATCAAGGTTCGTGGGCAATTAGGACCCTTAACTAAAAACGTTACTGCATCATGTGGGGAGAGGAGATTGCAGTTTAGTGAGATACAAGATATTCGAGCCAAGGCTAATGAGAGCGTTGGACTGTCAAAGGAAAGGGAGAAAGTTGGAGTATTATAGGATGATTCTTAGGAAGGACTTTACCTTGTAAAGTACTCTTGTATGATTCAAGGTTACATATGTTTGCATGTAAGCTTAGGTCCCATTAGATTGGAACCATTGTGTTATCACTCATGTACTCCGTTTTGCTGCAGTGATTTTAGATGGGTGATGAGGTAGCTCGGGTATGTTTAGTGTACAAACTAGTTGTATTGTTCTATCCCTTGTGTAGTTGTAAATGATGTTTCTTATTTTTCATCTTTTCTTTTGTTCTTCGATGGCCTCAATGTTCTCTTTCTTACAATGCAAATTGTGTTATTTTAGTGTGGGAAGGGGGCGAGGCTATGCTTCAACTTTTTTGAAAAGGAAAGTAAAAAAGAATAAAATTTCTGAGAAAAAATCAAAAAAATATTTTTAAATTTTTATGTTGGTTTGGACAGTTGTACTAATTTGATTGACTTTAACCCTTGTAACTTAGTTATTATGCTATATATAAGTTAAACGTACATGATATACCTTAGTCCAAAGTGTATCATGTCTTGTTCCATTTCTAACCTTGTCATTCCATTATTATTTTGAGTTTATTCTTTACTTGTATATCACTATTTTCTTAAGGTCTTAGGCTTCCATAGTTGATTCTCCTACTTGTCTATTTATACTATTCCTTTTGTTTCCACTTTTATTTGGCACAGCAAATAAATAAATAAACAATAAAAGAATTAAAAATGTTCCTTGAAAAAGGAAAAAAAAGCCACAAATAAAAGAATGAAGAGTCATAGAGTCGAGAATGACAGGTATCCCATTGAGGCATGTGTTACCCTTTGAAACAATACTACTACTGAAAAAGCTTGCTTCCATCTGATAGAGTCAATGAAATAGTTTGTACTAGTCAAGTGGGATTAAGTCAGACTTTCATAAGCCTAACTCCTAGGGTGATAGTGCACTTATACAATGAGCATTAGGATGGATTCTGTATTTGGATGATTGTGGAGTAAAAGGTTTGTATGTTGATGCCACTAGTGGAGATCAAGAGTTTTCACATGTACATGTTGCTCGTGTATAATCTAATATTTAGGCTATAAGGGTGATGTTGTTGGATGAGTATCTACAATTTTTCCATCTGTATATTTGTGTATAGTTTGAAAAATTGAAAAAAAAGATTTTTTTATTTTTCTATTCGTTTTTCAAGACTTTGCGGATATCTCTTCTGTAAACTCTCACGGGAGTACACTCGTTCGTTATAGGACACTAAGGGATTTAAAAGATTTGTTGCACATACTGAGTGCAATTTTCAATTTAAAACCCCACATGATTTCGAATATATATGATAAAAGATAGATGATAATCCTATTATTTAAGGTGGAGAACTACGCAGTTATATATATCCATTATATGTAATCCGTAGATTTTGAGGTTTTAAAAACCTACCTTATCCAAGTAAAATTTCCATTTATTTTTATTTTTTTAAAAACTCCCTCATAATTTTTGCTTTATGCAATAAAAGATACATTATAATTCTATTATCTTAAAAAAAAAGACCACAAGTAGTCAAAAAAAATGTGATAATCTTTGAAAAATCCTAAAGTACTGCAATGGAAGTGATTTGTTAGATTTGGCATAATCTCATCCATAAAATTTAGCTATCTATTAAACCTAAGTTGTCGGTTTTATATCTTGAAAAAAGGTACCTTCTCCAGATCAAACATCTCTTTATTATTATCTTTTTAAAAAATAGCCATAATTTTAGTTATGTGTGTGATAAAGTATATATGATGATCCTATTATCTAAGGGGTAGTCATCTATTAAATCTAAATCATCGATTCTATATCTTACAAAAAAATGTACATTCTCCAAATAAAAAAACTCCTTAGTATTTTTTTTTAAAAAAAGTACCCATTATTTCAATTATATATATGACAAAGGATAGATGATAATCTTATCATCAGAGGGAGAAACAAAGCAAATAATCCCATATAATTCAATTTATTTTTTATTTTTCCATGATTAATAATTGGTTTTTAATTAGAGATGAATTATGTTTCCATGATTAATAATTGCTCATCTTCGAACCTTATTGCAACCATCAAATTATTTGATTTATTTTGATTTATAAGGAAAACTTGCACAAATTGTTCAATTTTATTTTAACTTTTCCTTCCACA
>NCQV01069665.1:6379-20631 GCA_002740545.1 Lophocereus schottii
ATAACGATGGAAATAGGGGACGGAAACGGTGACGGAAAGGGGAAAAAAAAATGGAATATAGGATCTGGAGAGACATGGCGACGAAAAGTTCAAAAAAATTTGGTGGCGACAGAATATCCTTCGCCAAAGAAAAAGGAAAATAGGTTTTTCCTAGGTGGCGACAAAATTTCTGTCGTCGGCAAATTTTTTTAATTGGGCGATGGGAACTCCATCGCCGGCTCCCTTAAAGAATCAAGATCTAGTTTCTTTTTCATTCTAGCCTTGACACACACCCGAGAGGAGACAGAGAGAGAGCGAACGCGAAGGCTGCCCACCACCGCCACCGCCGTCGCGCCCCACCGCCTGCCTACCCCAGCAGCCGCTACACCCCGCAGCCGCCCCCGCTGCCATCAGCCCTCAGCCGTCCTAATTTTTAGCCTCACTCAGGTAAAATTCCTACCTCTAGATTTAGTTTTAACTACTACAAATTATGGTTTCGGTAGTTGAAAATATGTTGGTAGTGTATGTTTATGTTGTATTGTTAGATATGTATAGGGTAATTGCTTCAATTTGGTTGAAATTGTGCATTATTGTAATTGAGGATTTAGGATTGTATGACATTAGTAGTTTTATTTGTAAGAGAGGATTTGGTAGAAATAAAAATTTATGTGAAGTAATTATGTGAAAATTTATGGGAGTTGTAGCGGGTGATTTGAAAAAGTTAAAATATGTGTGAAGTAATTATGTAAAATTTCTAACTCAAGATTTAGGTTTAACTATTACGAATTATGGTTTTGGTAGTTGAAAATGTGTTGTTAGTGTATGTTTATGTTGTATTGTTATATGTGTATTGAGTAATTGGTTCAATTTGGTTAAAATTATACATTATTGTAATTGAGGGTTTAGGATTGTATGAGATTAGTAGTTTTATTTGTAAGAGAAGATTTGGTATAAAAACTTATGCGAAGTAATTATGTGAAAATTTGTGGGAGTTGTAGTGGGTGTTTTGAAAAAGTTAAAATATGTGTGAAGGAATTGTGTAAAATTTGTGGGAGTTATACAGAGTGATTTGCAAGGATTTATCATAAATTGAAATTAATACTAATTCAATGTATTTATATATATTTTATAGTAAACAAATATGTGTAATACATAAGTAAGAAATGATGTTGAATATTATAGTGTAAATTGAAATTAATACTAATTCAACGACTTTTATGAATATTATTGCTTGAGTAGAATATGATTGGCCCAGCACATTGTTCGTGGATGTATAATAGATTATTACATGATCGTAATGGTTACACAGAAGAATTTTTAAATGGGATAAATCAATTTGATGCATTTGCACGTAGACAAGCAGACTTTCAAAGTAGGGGGAAATATAGATGTCCATGTTCGAAATGTAAAAATAGAGTGTACTTAACACCCGATGATGTAAAGATGCACCTGATGTATAAGAGTTTTGTGAAAGGATATTGGTATTGGATAAGTCATGAAGAAGTAGAACCTCAATAATATGATCTTGGATATTCTGCCAGAGAAATGGGCAAGGCTAGCGTTTCAAGTCATATAAATTATGTCCACAATGAATGCTACGTAGATCATATGGACTCCATCAGTGGTGATGCCATGTTGGCAAATGAAAATGTAATGGTTCAGGAGGGAAGCAGTTCTCAAGAACCATTCTGTAATATGGTTCAAGTTGCTCAACAGCCCTTATATGATGGTTGTTCAACCCACAGTGAGCTCTCTGCTACTATTCGGTTATTCAGTATCAAGTCTAATTATAAAATGCCACAAAATTGTATGATTGAAATTGTTCAGTTAATGAAAGAGATGTGTCCTCTTAACAATCGTATGACACAGAACTATGGCTAGTGAAGAAGCTTGTTAAAGATCTCGACAACGATGTCATATACATCGATTGTTGCCATAAAGGGTGTATGCCCTTTTTTAAGGAGGACTCAAACCTCGATGCATGCAAGTTTTACAGGCATTCAAGATGGAAGAGGCAGAGGTCGCAGCAAAGGAATCAAACGCCATTGGCATATGCAAGGATGCATTACTTGCCATTAAAACCTCGACTGCAGAGGTTGTATGCACCAAGAAGCATGGCAGAGCATATAAGATGGCATTATGAACATTTGCGAGAGGAGGGTGTTTTATGTCATCCATCCGATGGCGCAGCATGGAAACATTTCGATAACAAGTGTCCTGATGTTGCTACAGAGCCTCGACCTGTTAGACGTGGTTTATGCGCTGATGGATTTAATTCTTAGATATTGTCCTCAAGATCTTATTCCATTTGGTCGGTGGTGGGTACACCATATAACCTTCCCCCTGAAATGTGTATGGCCACACCATTTATGTTCCTCACTTGTGTAATCCTCGGCCCTAAAAATCCCAAGAACAAAGTAGATGTATATTTACAACCGCTTATTAATGAGTTCAAGGAGTTGTGGGATGTTAGGATTGAAACATATGACATATCTATGGGTACAACATTTCAAATATATGGATCATCAATGATTTCCCAGCGCATGGGATGTTATCTGGGTGGAGCACTAGTGGTCAATTGGCATGTCCAATATGTATGATACAGCAGATGGCTTTTAGGCTCAGGAATGGAGGTAAATTTCTCGTGGTTCGATTATCATCGATGTTTCTTACCAAGAAATCATGCATTTAGGAGAAACAAAACTTCATGTAGAAAAGGAAGAACTATTAATGGGGGTCCTCCTTGCCGCGTAAGTGGGGAACAACTTTATGTTGAGGTGGAACACTACCCAATGGTAACAACAGACGGTGACTTTCAAATACCAGGATTTAAGGAGAATGAACACAACTGGACAAAGAAGAGTACATTCTGGGGTTGCCTTACTGGCAACACAAATTGCTCCGTCACAATTTAGATGTGATGTACATTGAGAATAACTTCTTCGAGAACATCATTAACACTGTGATAGATAAGGGAAAACAAAGGATAATGTTAAATCAAGAATGGATGTTGCAGATATTTCTGATAGAGAAGAATTACATTTGCAGCGAGGTCCTAATGGCAGAACAATTAAACCAAAAGCGAAGTTCATTCTTGCTGTAGAGAAAAGAAGAGAGTTGTGTGAATGGGTTAAGAGACTGAACATGCCTGATGGATATTGCTCCAATTTGAGGAATATTATGGACCCCAATGAGGTAAAGTTCAATAATATGAAAAGTCATGATTGACATGGGTTCATGGAGACGTTGTTGCCCATTGCATTTAGTACTCTCCTGGATAACATACTTTGCCTTCTATTACTTCGGTTGTAATGTGCCCTCTATGCATAGTAGATGTCGAAGTAATAAGGATGGCGATGAACATAATAGTCATGTCCAAGCTCTCGTTGTGTTTGAACTGCAAGGGATCACTATTAGAAAGGAAAGATCAAGGTATCTCATAGATGCTGAATATATTGCTTCACATCTTCATATGCTACTAAATTGTGATAAAGTTAAGCCTTATATTGGGTGAGTGTTCCATTCACATAGTACGTTATCCATATGGTCATATTTCCCAAAAGATAGTATTATTTACTTTCTTTATAATATAATTGTGTAGAATTTTTACAGAACAAGTTTAAAACGCACGACCCCATCGTACTGATGCTAATGTTGACACCATCATTGAAATCATTTTGCAGATTGGTTTAGTCAAAATGGAAGTAACTGAACTTCTTTAGTAATAAGTATTGCGACGCAACAGAGGCCAATGTATTAACGAAAACCACATTGTGTGCTATCTTAGGTGCATTACATTTAACTATTCGATAGTCGTAAACATTGGTACTTGACACAATTAGGTGCGAAGCCTAATAGAAATGTGTCATTGTGGACTGCATACAAAGTTAATGGATTTAAATTTCACACAAAAGCCCGCAGTGTTGGGAAGAAAATGTATAATTATGGTGTTGGTGTATGTGGAATTAGGGAAGGTGATATTGAAAATGATTATTATGGCGTACTGAAAGATATTATCCAAGTAGAGTATATGGGTGGACCATTAAAAAGATGTGTACTGTTAAGTTATGAGTGGTTTGATCCCACATTGAATCATGGGACACGACCTCATAAACTAAGCAAACTTGTTGAGGTTCATCGCACAAGAAGGTACAGAAAGTATTATCCATTCATCTTTCCGAACACGACATCACAAGTACACTTCATGCCATATCCACATCGCTTAAGGGATAGAGCCAATTGGCTTGTTGTTATACCAACCAAGACAAGAGCCAGGGTGGATGTGCAGTACACTTTACCTATTGCTTACCAACAAATGGTGATGACGACACTTGGTGAACCTACGAATGATGTTATCCCTACGTCAATAGTGAATGAAAGTGCACCACCGGAAGGCATTAAAGATGATTTGAATTTTTCATTTATTCAAGTGAATGACAACATAGATGAGGTAGAAGGGGATGACAGTGATGAAGAGGGTGAGTGGGATGATGGGAATGAAACAAACAAAGAAGGGGGAAATATACATTTATATGATGATGAAGACGATGACGATGATGATGATGAGAATGGTGGTGATGATGCTGATGATGGGAATTAAATGCTTAGAAAACGTTAGGTACTTCATTACTTAGTTTTGTAACCCACATGTGTATTCATATAGTTGTATTATATGTGTTCGAATGTATTTGTTATTCTACCTATTATATTGTGTAATTAATTTGTTTCTATGTACTTTCGTTATTTGTATTTGTGTTTGTTATGAACCATTTAAGGTATGCATTCTACCCCATGTCGAGGGAAATCCTCTAAACATACTACTACAACAGATACTGGCTCACCTTTCTTCTAAACCTCTCACATGTCAGGTGTGTTAGGAACAATCTGAACTCCATTTGGGAATGTTCCTATGGGGTAGGTACCCCCTTATATGTCATATACCCCTACTCCGCCATTCATTGGCTAACAGTTTGTATATAACATTGCAAGGAACATAGCTTTTGCCTCCACTAGCACCCCCACTCCCCAACCCATCGATTCTTACTCCTACCAGTCCTAACAAAATGTTGGAACTGGAGATACTGATCCGCAGCTTAGTCAGGGAAGCACCCAAATAAAAAAGTTATTGTCCCAGATGGTAACGGAAAAGTGAACTATTGTTATGTGTTTGTCATTGCAAGTATATAGCGTAGTGTCGCGTTAATTTGATGTTTTTTTTTACTGCATTAGGTTTATTCCAACGACGGTGCTGCTAGTAGGATTTCTCAAATCTTTCAAGGCAAGTATGATGCACCTTGGCGTACTTGGGAAAAAGAGCTTAGATATGTTCGAGATATGTGGTTTGGAGAGTTTAAGTTAAGTAAAGTGACTATATATTAAGACTTCTTACAAGGCTACGGTTCATTTGTAAGACATTATTTGATGTGTGTGTCGTTTTCTAATGCACAGAAGTTGTTCACTTGGGATCCTATATATGAGGACCACATCAGGAAGAATTTTGAAAATAGAGGCAATGCATGTTTGAGGGACTTCCTTTGCAAAGTAGGGAAGTAGAACAAGAAGCCTCAGTGGCTCAGTGATGAGGTATGGAAAGGACTCCAAGAGCTTTGGTGAATGAATCATACAAAAAAATTATGTGAAAAAGTCCAGAAAAATCGGCCTAGTGATCCCCAGAGTCTTGGACCATCTCTTCATACCTGCTACTCGATCCCTATGCATGAGCGTAGGAGGTGTCCGGTATCAAACTGCAAATCTTACAACATTGTTTAACTTATTTGTTTCCTTGTGGTGTTTAACGTGTTTTCTTGAATTTGTTTAATTTGTATGTAGAAGGAAGAACTTGGGACGAATCCCACCATTGTTGAGTTGTTCGCCCGCACTCACAGACTTAAAGGCAAACCAAACAAACCTTGGGTTGATAGCAAATCACAACAAACCTAAGTAAATTATTCTCGATAATTAATCTTACATTCTGATTCATATATTTTTCTTACAACTAACACATTTCATGTTTTGCAAATGTTGTGATATTGTAGGAGTCCTTTGAGCAAGAAATGCAGAAAATCATTCAAGGGACCCCGCAGGACAACTTCCAAGATCATCTCAACTGCTTCTAAACCCAAATAAGTTGTAGGTGAAAGCCTACACAAACAAAAAGGGTTGTATTTACGGCTTTAGAGATGAGGCAGTCAACATCAGGGAATCCCCCTACTTTAGTCCCTCCCAGTGAGCAAGTATACTAAAATTTAACTTTAATTTTAGTTGTTAAAGTGAAAACTGTCCATAACAACATTTTAGGTTGAGTTACGTTATTCTTACTACATTCTGACTACATACACATGGTTTTTAACATGTACAGGTTCGACTGCATCTCAGCAGGAGCTACATGATTTGAAAGAGGGGGTGACCACCATGGGGAGTGAGCTCACCACACAAGCTGAGATGTATCGGATGATGATGGAGAGATATAAGAGTCTAGAGGAGTCCGACAAAATGTTTAGCCAAACTGTATTGAATATGAATCAGCAAATGCAACTTTCTTCCAAATGCAACAAGCTTCTTATTGGAGATTGCAACATGTCGTCCCTACCTGTCCACATCATAATGAAGAGAATGAGGATAAGGACGAGAACGACGAGTATGATCTTGATGATTGATCCCTTATCATGAGTTGCTTGTTTCTTCACCTCTCTCTATTGCCTGCTTCTTCCATGGGTACATATATTTGCATTTCCTCTACTTCTCTAATGCCTATGTGTGGTGATGTTCAGAACTACTCTAACTTTGTTTTGTGGATTGGGTTGTATGTGATGTATGGTGATGACACACTTGGATTATTGTTGGTTCAACATAGTGTTTGAGTTATTTGTCAACTGGGAATTGTGGTTGAGAATGCTTCGAGTCAAGCAGTTGTATAGAATGGATTCTTCAATACTCTCAATATATTTTTTTGGCAGGAAAACAAATGTACTATATTAGGGTTCTTCAAATTACAAATATTTTATTTAAAAAAACCCAAAAATGGCGATGGATAGACGACGAAAAATTACATTTTAGAAAAAAACAATCCGTAGATGGCGACGGAATGGGCAATCCGTTGCCATTAGCGACGGAATTTCCGTAGCTGGATCCGTCGCTGAGGGCGACGGATTGCCTAGTCTATTGCCATATGGTGTGGCTTTTGTTCGTGCCAAAATTTGCTGTCCGTCACCTGTTCCGTTGCCAGCTAGTGATAGACTACAAATTTTTGTCACTCAATCCACAGCAACAAGCCATATCATGACTCCCGAGTTCCGTTGCCAGTTCCGTTGCTGATTTAAATTTTCTGTCGCTGATTTGTTGTTTTTCGTCACTGATTCCATCTCTATATGACTTTTTTTTTGTAGTTATAATATCTTTAAAGATCTTAATCATTGTTGTCTAGTTTACATTGATGATATCCTTGTCTTTTGCAAGATAATAGAATAGCACAAAGATGATGTCTTAGCCGTTACTCAAAGATGTGTTGATCATGGTATTATACCTGGTAAGAACAAGTATATTTATGCTGAATAAGAAATTGAGTTCTTAGTTTTAGAGATAAAAGCTATACAAATCATTCTAAAAAAGCATATTTTGGAAAAAAATAGAGAATTTACCAAAAAAAAAATTAAAGATAGAAATCAATTAGGGAGGTTTCTGGGATGCCTTACCTTTCATTAAAGACTTAGCTAAAGCAGAAACTCAAGAAAGAAATAAGTTGGACATGGACCCCTAGTGATTCGAAGATTGTTCAAAACTTTAAAAAGATGTGTAAAAATCTTCATGTTCTTAATTTGCCCAATGAAAGATATGATTTAGTTCTTGAGATAGATATCAACAATGAGTACTGAAGCACAGTACTCAAAATCAAAGAAGGAGAAAAACTCTACAAATGTTGCAACGGAAGCCTTAATAAGGCAGAATGCAACTATCCCACGATGGAAAAAGAAATCCTTGTAGTCACAAGGGGAATTGAAAAGTTTTTAATCTTTTTAGTCCCAAAACCTTTTCTTATTTAAACTGATTGCAAAAGAATACTAGTTGGTTTTGTGAAAAAGAATTTATTAAATATGCAAACGCAGGGGCGACTCCTGCGTTGGCAATTATAGCTTAACCAGTTTTCCTTCTCTATTAAACATGTACAGGGATCGAAAAACTCTCTGACATATAGTTTAACTCGAGAACTCGTCAATGGGGATTATTAGAGTAGAACTCCTTCCAGAAAAAGAAGAAATCTATAATGAAATGCATTGCTACTAGAACGGGTCACTTCTTCTAGTAAAGTCCTTACTGATAATTTGAAATTTCATACAAAAAGTAGATCACATGTACCGCAAACAATTTCCTTTCTAGAGTTACAAGTTAATTACCTAAGGTGTCCTTATGATATCCAAGAAAAAATAAGTTCTCATGTCCAAGAAAAATAGTTCAATGAATAGTATGTAGTCTGCATTGACTAGCTATTATCATAATTATTCCTATGATATTTGGGAATCATGGAGTACTACAATCTACTTTCCTAGTAAGTCTGCAGTTGGTGGTGTTAGTTTTCCAACAAATTCAATCTGTGTAAATGGTCCTATCATTAAAGCCTGGGAATATAGGATGGTAGTTTATTTTATAGAAATCCCAAATCTAAAGTTTCCATTTTTCTCAAGACTAACTAAATTTCACCAATGCATATTCAGAAGGATCCATTAGATTCTTACATCCCTTGATGATCCAACAAAAGTTCCATATAATAGATGTCTATATGTGGAAGTACATTTTGCACTAATCAAGCATGAAAATAAAAAAAGTCAAACCAGAGCATTATCTTGTTCAGATTATTGATTTCGATGATCCTAATGATCAACGACAAAAATGGTTTTCAGAACAATGAGAATTAGTTACTGATCCTGCTTTAATAACATCCATCAGTTTTTAAAGCATTTATCATCAAAGTTGACATTAATTGAATGAGAAAAAATGCTCATGCATTATGGGAACACTTTTTTCCCCTATGATAATGAGTTTAAAAAATACATGAAGATGGAGGAAGAGGTTTCTGAAGATATCTTTGATTACCTCTTTGATGTTAGAGCTAGAAAATTCTTTTCAGAGAAAGGTAAGAAATATATTCTTGAATTATTTGAGAAATGTGATCCAAAGCATCTTGAATTTGATGAGGATTCGAATAATGATGGACTCGAAGACATTATTAGAGATAAAGGCATGCAGAATCTTAAAAATGATGACTAGTCTTGTCAGCATTAAAAAATTATGAAAAGATTGCACCATTATTGTACTATTTTGACAAATGTCAGGTCTGTCAAATAAGGCAGCCTACTGCAGTCATGTGAACATAACTGTATTCTTGTCTAAAATCAGCCTACTATAGCCAATTGGGCATCCTATGTACCCATATCCCCTCTATAAAAGTAGAAGTCGAGTGCTGAGAAGGAACACGACCATTTGAGCATTCTTGAGCAAAGGAGAAGTCGGAATTCTCCATTTCTCTATGAGCGAGCATCTCTAATGATCTTAATTATTTGAGATCCTCTTCAAATCTTTCCATTATAATCTTTCCACTTTTAAGCTTTCAATAAAAAAATGTTTCCCAGTAGGAAATATTATTGAACTAAACCTTGTGTCTTAAATATTATAATTTCTTGACCAAAGCTCCACTGTCCTTGAAAAAGATTAAAAACTTAATTAGTGAGTACAGTCCGAGGTTGAGAACGAAATGGATCTATGTTATTCTGATATAAGGAAGGTGTAGTTGAGATTAGCAATCTCTGTAAACTGGAAGTTAGAGGAACGTCAGGGTCCAATGCCGACTAAGTTCAGGTAATGGTCAAAACTCTCTAATTAAACTTTAATTATTTTTCTTAAGCATGGTAGACCTTTAATCACAAAAAATATAATATTTGTGATTTAAGTAGTAGATTGTGATAACTAGTACCATTAAAGCCATTATAAGAAGCCCAAACCTAAATATACACTTAGTTTTGCAAAACAATCCAAAACCTTGAGTATTTGCATTTGGACCTGTAGTTGAGCCAAAAGCAGAAATTCTATAAAGGTCAGGGGCCCAAAAATAAATATTTGTGACCTAGAAATCAGTTAACCCAAACTTTTGTGCTGCAAAAACTACTTGTGCTAAACTAAATAGTCCCATAAAAATTTTTCCAAAAATGTGCGATTAGAAAATCATTTCACCAAACTTCAATGGACCGAAAAACAATTTACTCAATTCCATGCAGTTGCAGAATGTATCATGCATCTAAAAAATGAGTTTTTCAAGTGCCTTGTATAATTTATTTATTTATTCCTTGTATAATTTATTTATTTATTCACATGTATATGTACTGGTTCAAGTCATTTTAAAGAAGGTTGAATAGGTGACAAAAATGATCATGAAAAAAAAAAAATCAAGCTACTTGGGTATCTATTTAAGTGCTTCTAATCACTTAGTTTTTACGAACAATTAAGATTATTTGCAAAATTTATTTCGTATTTTGATTTTTGTGGGAAATAAAGATTTAATGAAATAATGGGCATAACATGCACACAATAATGAGAAGAAAAAGAGATAATGAGACATGGAAGCCTCGGCCCGGGAAGCCCAACAGAAAAGAGAAAAAAAATAAAGAAAAGGGAAAGAAAATAAAGCCGCCCATCTTGTTCCTAGCAGCCCAACCCATTAATAGCAGATGTCCAACCTATCAAAAGAAACACAAAAAAAAAAAAAGAAGTCCAGCCACCCTAATGTGAAACCCGAAGTCCAGCCTGCACTCAGCCCAACCCAACGAGCCTTGTCTTCGCTCAGTAGTGCCTTGACTCCGTGTAGGCCTGTATATGTGGCTTAACAACACACGTCTTGCCTACCAAAAGAGAAGCAATCATTTCACACCTAAGTTGGCGGTTCCCTCTTCCATTCAGCGTTAC
Organism: Lophocereus schottii; assembly: GCA_002740545.1. Classification (NCBI taxonomy): domain Eukaryota; kingdom Viridiplantae; phylum Streptophyta; class Magnoliopsida; order Caryophyllales; family Cactaceae; genus Lophocereus; species Lophocereus schottii. Next base: position 17,309 of record NCQV01069665.1, read on the forward strand.
CCCTTTGATGCTAATTTTCAGTAGATCTTACTTTGAAGCTAGATTGTAATCCGAGGTAGATTAGGCAAGTGATTAAGATGGTCCATAAGTGGAAATAGAGTATGATTAGGAAAATTCGAAAAATTTTTGGGCATTAGGAATTCTAATATAATTATAGAAATTAGGGGAGTTGGCACTAGCATCAATAGGGGTATTGGGGGTGTTTGTTACTCATCAAATTCTCTAACTCTCTCTTATAGCATTAGTTTGAGAGATTATTGTGATCTCCAAAATTATTTTAGGTTGAATTTATTTTCCTTGTTTTAATTTCTTTAGTTCTAGTTTCAATTCAAGTTTTCCACTTTTAGTTTTAATTCAAGTTTATTAGTTTCAATTTTAGTCTTTGAAAAATTCTCTCATTCAGAGTTTCAATTTTTATTACTCCTTTGAGTAGATGGTATTGAAGTCTTGACGTGATCTCTTTTTTAAGGTTCAGATTTTCTACATCTATTAGTTCTAGGTAGTCAAGGTAATTTCTTTCTTCTCTTTTATAGTTTTTACTTCAATTTCATGATTTAGATTGGATTCTGTACAAGGTTACTTGTTATTATTGGAAATTAAGTTTAATTAGATTACTTTTAGATTAGTTTAGTGGTTTAATACTTGTAATTATATTCAATCCATCTCTGTGGACAACCCGTGGAGTACTCTAACTATGGCTATACACATGCAACTTATTTTTACAGTTCATGAGATATAACAAGTATTTGGCACTGTTGACGGGGATAATGTTGAAATTGATTACTAGTTTTAATTGTTAACCGCTTTAAATAGTGGTAGTAGTAATTTAGCTCCTTAGTAGTTGTCTTAATTGCTTACTTTATTTGCTTTGAGCAATATAAATTTGGTTGTTTTAGTTTCTACTCATCCATCTTTCTAAAAACTTGATCTTTAGTGTTTTAAAAAGTTCGACAAAATTTTAAAACCATAAAAACGAAAGGGGTTTTATTGCATGACTAGTTCAGTTGGGGATCCTAAAAGCAAGCGTTTGATCATATTGGAGACTGACATGGAAAATAGTAGCGAAGCAGAACCCAAAATTAAGTATCAAAAGATGGGTGAATCTCAACCTCCACCTAGCACTCTTAATGACATCTTTTATCCACCTAGAACCACTAAACCATCATGTTTTAATATATCGGTGCTAGAAAATATTACTCTCAAACTCAAGCCCCATTATACCCATATACTTCCTAAATTTATAGGTATAGAGGATGCTTACCTATTTATACGAGTGTTCAAAGAGGTCTTGTTCCATGACGTGCTAACCTAATGTGCCTATTGAAACTATGCAATTGAAATTTATTCCCTTTACTTTAAAAATGATGTTCAAAGGTAGATGTATATTTATCAGCAAATTTTATTACCAACTGGGATGGATTTGTGCGAGTTTTTCTTCAAAAATACTTCCCTAATAGCAAAACAGTTAAGGAATGAAATTAATCAATTCATGCAAGTTGATAGGGACTCATTACAAAAGTACCTTGATAGGTTTAAGAACCTCTTATCCCAATGTCCTCACCATGGTTTACACCAAGCCTATTTATGTCAAATCATTTATAAAGATCTTGACCAACAGAATAGGACAATGGTGGAGTCAATGTGTTAACGAGTATTTCTCTCCAAGAGCCTCAGTGATGCACGAGATTCCTAGAAGATCTAGCTGAGAAAACCATGTAATGGGAAACCTTTAGAGATAACAGCTTAAATCTAGGTATGGTGGGACTAGGGGTGGTATGCATACTGTGTTTGACTCAGGTCACCTTGAGTCAAGAGTTGCTTCCCTTGAAAATATGATGAAAGAGTTGCTTCTACAATAATCCCAAACTTCCCAAACTCCTGAGGTGTGCTCCCAATGCTACGTATTGGATCACACTTTGAGCACATGTCCCATACTTTGCCCACTAATTGGCTTCAGGCTAATAACATGTAAAGATGGCCTATCAGAGACCAAAGAATCGCCCTTGTGGTCCTACTTTAATCCAGGGTTGCGTAATCTCCCTAATTTTTTTTGGGGTAGTGGGTCTAATGCCTTAGCAACTAGCAAGTATGGAGGGTTTCCTAGAAACTTCTCCTAATTCATGTCGAAGCCTGGTTATAGGGGGCTCCTAATGCACCTATGCAGCTAGTGCTTCCTCATCCTCCTATTGCATCCATTATCTAGTCTCAGTCTCCTACTGGTTATAGTGAACTTGATAAATATGAGAGAAGCATTAAAAGTGACATGGAAAGAATAATGAGAGAGAATAATGAAAAAAATGCTAAGAGCGATGACAAAGCAATTCTACCAGTTTTCTATGGAAAATAAGGAGAAAGATAAACTTCGTAGTGAACCTATAACTAATCCTAAGGGTGAGATGTTACGGTAAATTTTGAGTTTAAATAAAAAGGGTCGTAAGTGTACAACTTTTGCTGTAGTACTTAAGGGTTGTGTCCTCTGGGACAACAGAAAAGATTTAGGTCACTTAGCACGAAATTACGCTATCCTAACATCATTCTAAATTAATTAAAATAGTTAATAAATGAGATTAAAGTTTATAAACAAATCAAATTCTAAATATTCCCTAAATATGTGCAATTTATAATAACCTTTAAACTATATGGACTAGCAAACCAAACTCGACTGTGTTGACAATTATGGAGCAACCAAAAATCGACTATAAACCAAACGAATTAACTTTACTAAAATCAACCAAACTGAACTAAAATCAGCTAAAATTAGAGGACCGCTGAAAACGAAAACATTCAACTGAATCAAGCATTTAACAAGCACATTCCTGAATAATCAGCACCAGAACTAAACTGAATACCCTAACAACAGGAGAAGGGGAACGAAATCTTACCAGATTTAGTAATAATAGCAAACCTAGAATCTAATTCTAACCTCAGCTAGTCATACATCCAGAAAAGCCATATCATGTTCATGAAAATAGGGCAAAGGATTAAAGTAACAGAACTAGCAGAACATAGTATAATGTAAGCCATAAGTACAACCTAAACATGGCATACTTGAAATCCATCAAGCTTCAAAATAACGTTTCAGATTCAACGATACAGGATCAAGCTTCGAAATCTATCATACTGCTTAATCAAACCACACGCCAAACAAGGGAAGGGGAGGATAACTAAACTGAGTCATTCTAGCCCAGAATCAATGCAAATCGAACAACACATCATTCAACAGAAATGGAAATTAGCAGAGCTACGAAACCGAGCAGCAAGCTTAGAATTCTAAATCAAAACTGAGGCCAAACCCTAAATTACGAAAAACTGGAATGAAGAAC
>NCQV01069674.1:1284-19938 GCA_002740545.1 Lophocereus schottii
TTTTTTTTTTTTTTGGGTGAGTAATAAAGCGGTATATTAAATGGGCACTAAGGGGATGTCACCCATGTATAAAAGGGGCAAATACAAAGATCCTTTAAGCTCTCATCCATAATGCAATCGACAAAAGCCAAAAAAATTTAATTTTTTGTTACCACTGAGTCCGACACCCCAACTATACAACAACCTCAAAAAATAGAGCTTAAATTCTTGAAACAACGAGACTTTGTCCTTAAAAATGCGGCGATCAAATAGCCAAAGGAATCACGTTCCAAACTCTTAAGGACCCAACTCTTCTTCATCCTTCTCCTCCAAGCCACTACCACATCTCTCACATTAGAAGGCTGAACCTAACTACTCCCCATAAGAGAGAGAGAGATGAATTCCAAACCGAAGAAACCCACCGATAGTGTACAAGGAGATGATCCACAATTTCTTCCTCCTCCAAACGCATGGAGCATGTACTGGGACCACTAAAATTTTTCTTTTAAGCATGTCATCTGTAGGAATCTTGCCTATGGTGGCCGCGCCCGCAAAAAAACACACTTTTGTGGGAGCTTTAGACTTCCAAATGGACTTTGTAGCAAAATCACGGCCATCCAAAGCTTCAAATTGTGTGGAATAAAAACTCTTAACTCTAAAGGACCCCTTAGAGTATAGTGGCCACACAATCTCATCCTTGCCTTGGGACAAAACCTCTTTGCCAGCAAGGAGAGGTAACAAATTACAAATACTGTCATCTTCTCAATCATTAAGACTCCTCACAAAAGTCAAATTCCAGTGGCTAATGTCACCATTCCAAGAAACAACTTCGTGTACCGTGGCATACATCAAACGAGTCATCCTATAAAGATCGGGAAAGAAAGTCTTTAAAGGTCGATCCCCACACCAAACGTCATACCAAAATAACACCCTTGATCTATCCTTCACCTCAAAATGCACTAAAGATTTGAAACGCTCATGCTAAGATAGATTTCCAACAACCAACACCGTGAGAATAAGAACGCTTTTTACTCCACCAACCCAACTCATCGATCCCATATTTTTTATTGACCACATTTTTCCGTATACCATCGTCCTCCTTTGCAAACCTGCACAACCATTTGATCTTCAAAGCTTCGTTCATGACACGAAGAGGTCTTATGCCAAGTCCTCCCTCTTGTTTAGGATGACATACTTCGTTCCGATTGACCCAATGGAGGATATCACCATTATCATTAGAATTTCAAAGAAAATCTCTCATGATTTTCTCTAGCTGACTAGCAATGCTAGCTGGGATGGTGAATAAAGACATGAAGTAGATGGGCAGACTACACATAGTGCTTTTCAAAAGGGTCAATCTGCCCCCTCTGGACAAGAGCTTAGACTTCTAGCCTGTCAATCTCTTATGGAACCTCTTAACAATTGGGTCCCAAACTGCTGTGCTCTTATAAGGAGCACCAAGAGGAAGACCAAGGCAAGAAGAAGGCAGATAATCAACTCCACATCCAAAGAAACGGGCCAACACATGAACAATTGGCACCTCGCCAATGGGAATGAGTGCACTTTTGGATAGGTTGACCTTTAGTCCAGACATTGCTTAAAAAAGCAAAAGGATGCACCTTAATTAACCCAAATTACTCTCGTCTGGCTTGCAAAAGCACAAGGGTATCATCGGTAAAGAGCAAATGGGATAGCAACAAACCCTCGGAATGAGGGTTGTTAATATGAAAGCCATTCAAGAAACGAAACCCTCAACTGTTTTAAACACCAACTTACTGAGAGTCTCCATAACCAAAATGAACAATAAAGGTGACAAAGGGTCCAACTTGAGAAAAAACCAGATGCTTCACCATTAATCAGGATACAGAAGCGCACACACAGTGGAAATGCAGGAAGAGATCCATTTCCTCCACTTGTTAGGAAATCCTATTTCTTCAAGAATAGCCAAAAGAAAACTCCAAGAGACATGATCATAAGCCTTCTCATTGTTAAGCTTACCCAGGATACCTGAAATCCAAGATCTGATATAAGAATCAATGCACTCATTTGCAACACGGCCAGGAGCAAAAGCATGCAGTGAGGGACCCACAACTTTTCCAACAACTTTCCTCAATCTTGAAGTGAGGATTTTGGCGAGAATCTTATATACACTCCCTAGCAAATTGATGGGCCTAAAAACTCAATATCATCTGCACCGGCCACTTTGGGAATTAAACTAATAAAAGTAGCATTTAAACATTTCTCAAAGACACCTTTCTTATGAAAATCAGCAAATAATCCCATAATCTCCCCCTTGACAGTAGAACAGTAATGCTGGAAAAAAGGATATATTGAAACCGTCTGGCCTGGAGCTTTCTCGTTGCCTAATTCAGTGATGGCATTCCAAACTTCATCTTCTGTAAAATCTTTTTCAAGATCCCTAGCATCGTCAAGACTAACAGAGGCAAAAGCGATACCATCAAGAAAAATCCTTGATGGTTGATCATCATGATACAGATTTTCATGGAAGTGAACAATTGCATTATTGACCGAGGCAGCATCAACATAAAGCTCGCCATCCACTNNAATTTTGTGAATAGCATTAAACTTTCTTCTCCTATTTGCCACCTGGTGGAAAAATTTGGTATAATGATGATCATCCACAATCCACTGTTGCTTTACTCTTTGGCGCCAGTAAATATCAATGTATCTTCGCACCAAAGGGAGTTCTTTTTCAACTTCTAATCTTTCAATTCTATTCACCCACGAAAGAAACTGTTGCTACTCCTCATCTAAGAACTCCACTTTTTCCACCAACCTTGCCATCTTAAACCCTAAATGGCCAAACACATCCCTGTTTCACTGTTTAAGTTTAGTCTTCAAAAAGCTCAGTTTCTTTGCCTTTAAAAAAAAAAAAAAAAACCTCGAGGGGCCAGTAAATCCATTTCATTCCAAAGAGATTTGACAAGGTCACTAAAGCCATCCACCTCAAGCCACATATTCTCGAATTTAAATGGACGTCTACCTCTAGAGATTTCCCCAACTCGAAGAAGAATGGAAAAATGGTCCGAAGTGATTTTCGGAAGGGTAACTTGATGAACCCCTTGGAAGTGATCTTCTCACTCAACCGAGAAGAGAGATCGGTCAATGCGAGATAATGCAGGAACCTCCTCATGGCTGGACCAAGAAAAACATGAAAAACTTCCAAAGGAGGATCAATGAGATTGCAAGAATCAATAAAACTAGAGAACTCTCACATTGCCCAAGACGACCGACCACCTGTGGATCTCTGTGAAGGAAACCTAATGACGTTAAAATCCCCATCCAAACACCACGGAATGTTCAAAGTAGACATAAAAAACGACAACTCAAAAAAAGCCAGTCACATATGGTCATCATTAGGCCCATAAACGCCCATCAAACCTCACTCAAAATTGTCCTTCAAAGACCTAAACTTACAACAAATAGAAAACGATCCAATGCGAGAGTTAGCAAGCTCCAAGACTTGAGGATCCCAAATGACAATAATGCCTCCTTGGGCGACCCGCTGAAGGTAAGTAAAGCCACTCAATCGGGCGACGATCCCACAGAATAATCGCTATCGGACGACTAACAGCCTCTAACTTGGATTCTTGGAGAATTGCAACATCGCAAGCAAAAGTACGCAACAACCACTTAACATCCCCTCGCTTATTTGGACAATTGAGCCCCCTGGCATTCCAAGCAAGCACATTAACGGTTGGTCCCATCCGAAAACAACCTATCCCTATCAACTGCTTCCCCCACACTCTCTTCAACCAACTGATCACCTTTCATTCTATTTGCTTCCAGCAATGCACGGAAAGAGAGCAACTCCATTTCTATACCTTCAACGGCTGCCTAGACCCATCTTAGTACCAAAAAAGATCATTCTTTTCGGTGATTCAAAACGCGGATTCGGTCGTGTTTGCGGTTTTGGTCGCGGTGTCATGGGAATGTTATGATATACTTATCGCAGCGATCCTGGCGTGAAATGATTCACATAATGCTTTTTCTGTTGAATTTGTACTTTTTTAGCTTTGTGCTATGTTAACATAATTTTAGTTCATATTTGTGGACGAACACCATTCATAACCATTGTCCACTAGGCTATTAATTTAATGTTTGAAGTTTCATTATCATGTCGCTGAGTGTTTGATTAATTTTATGTTTTTTAGGAATCGATGATTGTTTGTTTTAATTTTTTGAAACCAAAACATTTGGACTCATGGAGTTTGGGAATGGGGACAAACCGGTTAAGTGCTAATCTTGTTTAAGGGAAAAAATAAACAGTGTTGGATTTTAAATTTTTACAAGATGTTTTGCAATTTTATTCTCAACAAAAAATATGCTAGGTGGAGGATAAACTATATTAAGTTTGGTCTAAAGTATTACTTTTTTTAATTTTATGTTAACATAATGGGATAATTTTTGCAATAGTTAAACAGAATAATTTAAGATAACTTTGACAGAAATTATAACATCATACAATAGTACAAAATTAATAAATAGTAGAAGATAAAAGTAGTTTAAACAATCTCAAGCTACGACGTCCACAAAAGATAAAACAAACTAGCTATCTTATTGTACATCGGGTACAAACCCATATCTAAAATCCATAATAGGTAAAAATTTATCACCGCCAAAATGAATGATGGGGAGGATCTTGATAGGTGTCATTATTAATTTGATCAACACCATATGACTCTTATGGCGGGTGGAAATAGATGATGCTGGTGAATCTATCCAAGATTGCTCATTTGAAGCTGAATCACCACTATAAAAGGTAGGATGATAATAATGATGATCCTCATAATTAATATTCCCCTGGTTGATATCTGATGTCGTCTACTTGAATCAGACCTAACAAATTGTGGCTCATTTGAAGGGTAAGGCGGTGGAGGGCAATTAGTATTTGTTGAACTATATCCATAATTGTTGAAGATACAGTCATATGTGTCATAGCCACCTGAAGAAGCAAACAGACCGGGCTCTGTAAAACTTGATGGCGCTTCTTGAAAACCTGTGTATCCATACATGGCGTCAATTGAATAACCATGTGGTTGAATAAGCTCCTTATCTCTTTTTAGGCGACGATAACTTTGTGTCCATTCTCTTGGTTGCTCATCTAGGGAATGCCAACTTCTTCTGTCATCTTCGAGGGGGACACCCCGACCTTGGTCACTAAAGTAATCAGTTGATGATCTAGAGGATTAGGAAGCACTCATCTCATTCGCGCCTCCGTTTCCTCCATCTCCTCCACCTCCGCTTCCACCATGACTACTTGAAGTCGACAAGTGTCCTCTAACTCACGCTCACTACTTTGTATATCTTGTAGTTGTTGGTCAACACTGTACTGCAATGGAGGGGTCGCATCAGGTTGTGGATCATCGTCATCCTCAATATCGATGGCGACGTTGACCTCATTTTCATCAAGATTCAACTAATTCAAGTGATCTCCTTCAAAAACTGGTTGCCCCTTTTCTGAGAGCCAAAGGTTTAATGGATCATCATCGTCAAATATGTAATCTAAGTTGATAGGATTGAAAGACTCAGTGAGTTCTTCCTCTTTCCTTCGTCTTGCACATCTCAATTTCAGTTTTTAATTATAACGAAGGAAAACAATGAGGTCGAGCTTCTTATCAGTCAATCTATTCCTTGCCTTTGTGTGGACTCAACTAAACATGCTCCAATTTCTTTCACAATTAGAGGCAGAAGTCGTTTGACTTAACACTCTAATTGCAATGCGTTAAAGTTCAGGCGCACATCCACCATGCAGAATATTTCCTTAGAATCTTAGATAATGAAACTTCAAACTTTAAAATTTAATATATATAATTATATATGTGTGTGCGTATGAATAAAGTGTGGTCACCTGGAATTAATGATGCAATTGCCCTTTGAGCTATAGATGATCTAAAAGAATCCATCCCATCTTTATAAAGAAATACTTGCACATTTATGCCAATGTTAAAATTTATAAAATATAATGTAGAGGATAAATTAATAAATTATGACGTATTGCGCAACCTGTCACATTGCTTTTATTTGCTTATCAACATCTGGTTCCAACCTTATTATCACATTTTGGACTCCAGTTCTCACCTCTCTGTCTTCCGTATCTTGACTTTGTCGATACATGTATTGGGGATTAAAGAAATATCCTTGTAAAAAAATAAAGTAGGTTATCCATTAAGGAAATACGATATATAATCTATAAATTATGACGTAAAAAATATAAACACGGTAATACAAATTAGAAAATTAATTCAATACTTGCAGCATGCAAATCAGTATGTAGGAAGTTCCATCTTCTGTCAATGATTGCTTCATACCTCTTGCTATACCTAAGCGTTTTGTCAATCACTAGCTTTGTTTGTTCCATTGCTCATATATGAAGCTCATGGTTGGCTTGTCATCCCCATCAACTAATCTCAATACCTTGACAAGAGGTTCAAATAGTTTCAGAACTTCATCAGTCTTTTTCCAAAATGACAACGCTCCTTTATTTGACGATAGAATGAGCTGACGCACTTCTTTCGCTGGTGCATCCTTTGACTTTCTCCAGTCTAGAGTTCAACCACTCTGGTGACTTCCAAATGTCTCTTAAGGCAGTTTTATGTCGCACCAAACTTTCAAGAGAGACAAAATATGTCGCAAACCTAGTGATACCTGGTCTTGTGATGTCTCGATTATTTGTAAACTTCTTCCTATAGTTTACAGCGCAATCATATTTATGAATATAGTTTGAGATCATCCTGGCTGTCGTTATAACTTCCACAACGCGATTGAGCTGAGCAAAGTCCTCCAAAATGAGATCCAAACCATGGGCAGCTCATGGTGTCCAGTACAAATGTGGGAACTCTCACATCAATGTTCTCCCTGTAGCTTTCATTGGAGCTGCATTTTCAGTCATTATCTGGACTGCTTTCTACGGACCAACCTCTTCTATTACTTTTTTCATGAGTTTGAAGAGGTAATCAACATTGTTACGTTGTACATATGATGCATCAACTGATTTATGGAAGACAGTGAAGCCATTTGAGTAAATGAGAAAATTGATGAGGTTCAATCTGGTTATGCTGGACCAACCGTCGCACATTATGGTGACAACCTCTTTCTTTCCATGTGGTGGGAAATTCGGATATCCATTGTTTAATTTCTTTTGTAGCTTCTGGCAGCTAAATATCTAAGAGTGCATAAGAAGAAGGAGCTCTTACGTAAGGGCCAACCTCACGAATAGTTTCAAGGAGCGAATTAGTATATACAGAATCTACTACAGTAAATACAGTAAATAGCACGTTGGTATCTATAACCCAACTGCCAAATGCCTTAATCATCTTGTTCTTTGCCGCTTTCGATCAACTTTAGTTGACTGTAGATTGTTTGATCCTAGTTAGATCTTTTTCAAGCTTTACCTCAACAACTCTAAGTCTAGCAGCAGGAGTACATATTATGGTGAAGGAGGTAGTAGTCGGCCACCAAGTGTTCCCCAAATGCGTCGATCAGCTACTGTTAGAGAAAATAATTCAACAGGATCAAGGGATATGGCATTTCATCTTCTAAACCAGTGTTGCTTCAAACTTTGATATCTAGCATGTATTAGCTGAGCATCCTCCTCCTTGTCATCAACATAATCATTACGGTTGAATTGTGTTATTTCATATTCTAAGTCTCTAGCAATCGTTGTTTTTTTGTCTCTTTTTCTTTTTATATTCTTGTAAGAATTTCATCATGTCCCTTTTGACCTCAGTAGAGACGTCTGGGCAAGGAGCAATGTCACCCGTTATGAGCCAAATGTTGTTTGAGATGTGTTATACCACCTCATATCTTTTTGTTGCAAAATTTGAATTGAACCTGTTTTCTACTTCCATCAATTGCTATACCAAAGCACCACCCAATGTCTTCAGTAGAACGGCTATTGTGTCTTGGCACTTTTTCCCCTTTACATTTGTAAACAAATAAAAAAAATTAGAGTAGTATATATAAGTATATAACTGATATGACAAATAACTTTTAAAGCTAATATTGTATTTTATGCTTTTGTACTATTGTGCTAACAAATTCATCATTGAAAATAAAAGCTATCCAGATTTAAAATTTTAAATAAAGTTAAATGTTTATGATTACCTCATATTTAGTCTGGAATATCATAATAAACTAATTTTTAATTATTGTTATTTGAACGACAACTAATGTAAGAAATAGCCTTTACAGTTAATACTATATCAATATGTAAATTTTTATGCTTTTGTACTATTGTAATTTGTAATAACAAACCGATCAATGAAAATGTGAGCGAGCAATCATCATAATTTTTTTAAAAATTAATTATTTAGGATTACCTTATCTTAAATTAAAAATGTCATAGTAAAGTTAAATTTAATTATTGTTATTTGAATGACACCTACTATGTCACGAAAAAACGAATAAAAGAAAAGGTTGGATAATATAATGGAAAATGAAAACTCGAATCCTGCATGGCGATGTATATTAATATTACTTAGAGAATGAATAATTTCCATTAGTTCTCCTTATTTTAACCTTTAATTTTATCTTCTTAAATTTTAGAAGCCGTATAATCTGTATCAAATATCTTATCTAGGACTCGTCTATTCATTATTTAGTTTTGTGTGTCCACAAGAACATGAGTTACAATTAATTAAAATATAAACATATAATTATATTTCAAATGTATAACATAGTCATTTCCATTTAAAAAATTATTTTTATATCGGTTTGTCGTTGTGGCCCAAAACTAAAAGTTAAGATTTTCAATACAAATTCGTAGGATATCATAATAAGATACTGTGAGACGGTAAATCTGGCTGAATATATAAAGTAAAAAAATAGGTTAAACATAGTGTTTTACGATAAAATTCTTATGAAACGGTCTCATTTAAGATCCTATAACTTTTTTCACATGATTAAAATATTAACTAATGTATTATATAGGCTTTCTAAAAATTATAAAAAGTAATTGATTAAGAAGATATAAGTTAATTAATTGAACCATATAAATAATTTATTGTGGACAAAAATTAAGAATTAATACAATCTTAAGTTCATAACTTAATACCTACCAGGCTACCACGCGGACCTTGTCTTAAGAAAAAGCTTCCTCTGGAAAAAAAACAAAAGTTTACAAAATCTTAAGTTAATCATACTGTAATATAAAGAAAAAAAATTAAAACAACTTACAAGCTTCCTCTGGAAGCCTCTAACTGTCTAACTCACGGCTTCCCACCTACCTTTTCCTTTCCTCTTCAATCCTCACCGATGTCACCAGTCACGCACGCATGCAGAGAGCTTTTTTCTCTTCACTCAGTTCCCTCTGTTCCTCTCTCTCTCGGTCAGCGCTTCTCCTTCGTTCTCTGCCTCTCCTTGCTTCTGTACCTCGGCTTCAATGGTGGCTATAATTGCAGACACCGTCACACTAATGGTGCTCCATACTCGTGCTCGATTCTGGGCCTAAAGCAGGCGAGTCTCCTTCAATGAACGAAGGTATGTCCCAGTTCCCACTTTTCAGATCTGAGTTTCTCTCACTTAAAGACTCACATATGCACAATTTGGAGTTTCATGGTCACTTATTTGTAGATTGTGGTGCTTTTTAGATTTGTCTTTTTTGTCTGCTTTCTTTGTCGCATTCCCTGTGTTCTCTTCAATCAGAAGGCAAAAGGAATCATACATCTCGTCAACAGATTGTCCTCTTCATTCCGATCTAATCTCCCGTTTCCCGTTCCATCACGGGTGGAATGGCCGTTCAGCTATGAAACGGGGTGCGCTTCGAGTTTTCAGCAAAACTCGGGTCACGCAAGTTAAAATCTGCATCAACTCGGCCGTTTCGGCCCCCGGGACGGAACAATCGAGTTTTGAATCCCTGATTATTTCCAAGACTGAAAACTCGGATCGCGCAAGTTAAAATCTGCATCAACTCGGCCGTTCCGGCCCCCGGGACGGAACGACTGAGTTTTGAATCCCTGATTATTTCCAAGACCCACGCAGAACCTTCACTAACATTTCTTGGATGGATAGAACCAGGCAAAGCAACCATCTAAACCTTGAGTGTGAGCTTGATGTAGACCTTCCTCAAACAAAGAAGGCGCTCCCACCTCCCGCGTATTAGGAGAACCTGACCTAGCGTCTACAACAAGTTTGGTCTTTCCAGGCTTCTTCCTACTAGAGTAAACTAACACACTCGTAGCTAGTGAGCGAGCTGCAGGATGCAACACATTCAGAGGTGATTCTGGGATCCTTGAGGCAAACGGAGAACTACAGTAGGAGCTGCATTCGCAATCAGAGGAGGGATAGTTCTTCAAAAGAAAAGTTTAATTTTTAAAGATAATAAAGGGATAAAAGTGGTGTAGGGTATAATCTGGCATTGTGAAGTTTATCATGTATCCCACATACATCTCCATGACATGTTGTGTCACATGTCATGTCACTGTGTGAGGCAAAATGGGTGGTCTGATTAACGCACGGGTTTCCTACCAACCCTCTAATATTTGAGAAGACAAATTATGGATGGAGCCTTAATTCAGCCGTCTTCCATTAGTAGTTTTGAAGGGCTTGAGGTGGATCATCTATGTCCTGTACGATTAATCATTTTTTGAAATTTTTTATATGAAATGGAATAGTTTGGCACCTTTTGTATGGTAGGTTCTAAATTATCGCTTGGTAGCTTTCTTTAAGCTTTTACGGGAACTAATAATCACAAATTAGTGTATAATATCTTTTGCATTCTGATACTCTTATAATTTGCAGCATATATTGATTGCTAACATTTGGAGCGTACTTCGTATCCAGACTGACCGTGATTAAATATCTTTGGTTCTCGTTCTGGTTTATTCATATTAATAATCATTTAGGATTATTTCTGATATTTCTTAGTTTTGTACTTCTGTTTTTTCTTATCTCTAAAGAAAAGTAGCAAATTCTGGATGTTTGATTTGTAATTTATCTGTTGTCATCCTCTTCCCCCATTCCCTTCTGCTAACAATGTGCAAGTCAGCAATCTTTTGACTTCCCTTTGGAGACTGTTTGTAATAGCATACATCTGCTGCTTGATCATTTTTTTGCTTCATAATACTAATCATTTTTTGATTTGACTATTTTTAATTTTATTTTAGGGGAACAAGGGCTTTCATGATATCACTCACATTATAGTTGATGAGGTGCATGAGCGGTCTTTACTGGTGAGTATCAATTTCAGGTGTCATATGTAGAGTCATCCTGGGGAAAGAGAAATTTTCATTCAACAGAGCGAGTTCCACACCATTGTTAATTTCTTCGAACTGCTGGTACTCCAGAAGTACTTCTCTTCCTCATTTAATTTTGCTGCTGTAGCAGTAGGCAGTGGATACATTTTCAGTTGAATGTCATTTCTTTATGTGGCAATAAATATATGTGATCCCATGACCCTGGTAATACTTCTAAATTTTGGTGAGTTTTGACAGTCTGCTTAAGTGGCAGGCTTAATATTAAGTTGCTCAAAGAGAAATATAATTGGCTGTTTGATGTACTAGTTTGTTGACAGTTCTAAGATACGATTGTGATTTTAACTTTTTAAGCTGTAATTTGGACACTGTTTTGCAATGAATTTGACTCTTCTCTGCTTCTAAAATGTATGTTGAACATGCCACCAACAGTTAGATGGGATTGCTTTGACAGATAAGTAGGGCTGTGTAATCACAAATACTGTTAATCCCTTGGCAAGTTCTTATAATTTAATGCATAAAAGTTTTGCATTGATTGTTCATAGGGCCATAACATGAAATGAATTTCGAACTGCCGTGTGGTTGATTCAGTTATGGAATCATGAATAATCATTGGTTCATTTAGTACAGTCAGCAGATAATATACGTTCTATACCTTAAGTTACCTTTCCCCCTTTTTTTCCCCAATTTCAATAATGAAAATAAAGAAAGTTACAATTTGTTTTCCATCTATCTACTATAAAATTATAATGAAAAAAATCAATTGAAAAATGCTATTTCTTGTCCCAAATGAATAAAGAAATGACAAACGTCTGTCTATTCTATATGAATTGATTTATGACTTCCCCCCTCCACGCCAAAATTCAATTTCGGGTAGTTACTCTGTTTTTTTACTTTTTTTAGCTTTTAAAACTTTCACATAAGTTTTTTCTTTTGTTGCTTAACTTCAATACTTTAACCTCATTAAGAATAAGGATCATTTGGTTTCTCTAGGTAAAGAGTCTTAGCCAAAGGTTCTCTCACCCACCCTTGTTCCTTGTGGTAGTCAATTCCATGCGCTGAAGGATCTTTTGGAGAACTACCCAGCTTGTGATTCAAGCTGTTCTTGGTGCATTTGTCCTTCTGTCTCTTTGGTGCATGAAACTAATTTTGAAATTACCAAGCTAGAGCCCCCTTCGCATCATAACGTGCCACATGACTTTTTTGTTTATTCCTGAAGGAAAAATGGGAAGGAAAAGATGGGAGGGTTCATTTTGATTCACAGGAATCTTCAGGGCAAGGCCATGCCCAAGGAGCAGATAGACCTACCTCTTCTCAAGTTGATCGGATTGAGGTTGTTGATGAATGTTCTATGTGGGCGTTGGACCACATTATTTTTTGTTGTGAGAATATGGGCTTTGTGATTAAAGGCATAGAAATGGAGTTACTGTCCTTTTTGGCCTCTTTAGAAGCTAATAGGAAGGTTGTGAGAGAGAGTGGAGGAGCTGAAGAGGTAGGAGACATCAATGAGGCCTTGCATCAAGTTCATATCTTGGAATGTGAGGGGACTAAATTACCCGATTGAGAGAGGTAATGTCAAGTCAGTGTTGCGGAGGTTTTCTTGTGATATTGCTATTCTTCAAGAATCTATAAAGTAAGTGTTAGCAGGTTTATTGTTATTAGCCTCTAGGGTCGTCGCCTACTGAAGTAGCTTTTCTTGCCGTTAATAGGTCATTTTGGGGTATTATAACGCTTTCGGATCCTCAAACTTTCGATCTTATAGCTCTAGAATAAGTTTATCCTCTCGGTGTTGTAAGTTCAAGTAATTGCAAGATAATTTTGTTTGCAGTCTTATAAGCGTTTATGGTCCTAATGATGGCAATGTGTGCTTGGCCTTTTTGAGGAGATGAGTACTTTGTTGTCTTTATTGGATCATGGATTTAAAATGTAGCCGAACCAGGATGAAACAGTCGCATTGGAAAGGTTTTGGAGTCGGGTGAACCGCGTGTTCGTGCCACGGTAGCCGCGTTATGGAACGCGATTGCTGTATTTTATTGATTTTGTCATACTGCTACCAAAACCAAAATCGCGACCAAAACCGCATTTTGAATCCTTGTATGGGATATTCCTTGGTGGCTAGGCAAGACTTCAATGTGGTTAGATTTCCCTCCAAAAGATCTGGCGGAGGAAGGCTGACCATCTCCATGAGAGAATTCTCTGATTTTATTGACTCTTGTAGCCTTATTGACCCTCCTTTGGAAAGTGGTCGTTTTGCATGGTGTTGCCACGAGGAGGTCCTAGTTCTTTCTCGAATCGATTGGTTTTTATTTTCTATTGATTGGGAGTCACTTTTAGGGGCTTCATCAACTTATTCTCCTAAAGGTCACTTCTGATGACATCCCAATTGGAGAAATTCATTCGGGTAAAAGGCCTTTTCAATTCGAAGATGTCTGGCCCGAGGTGGAGGCATTTTCTGACCTTGTGAAATCTTTTTGGGTGGAACTAGATGTTTCTGGTGGCTCAAGTTTTATTTGATCAAAGAAGCTGCATTTTGTTAAGTCAAAGCTCAAAGTTTGGGATAAGGATGTTTTTGGCCACCTTGATAATAAGCTAGCTAATTTGGTGGATGCGGTCAAGCACTTCGACGATAAAGAGCAACACTATTCGCTCACCTTTGCTGATAGATTTGAAGGGGTCAAAGTGTAGAAAGAGCTTTCTATGGTGCATTCTTAGATTGACATATTTTTGTGCCAAAGAGCGAAACAACATTAAATTCAAGAAGGAGATTGCAATTCCAAATGCTTACACAAGGTTGCTAATAGCAGAAGAAAATACAATGCCATTCATAACATTAAGGTGGATGGTGAGCTCCACATTAATTATGCTTCTATTAAAGAAGCCATTGTTTTCTATGCTATCCTTCAGCAAAGATAAGCCATCTCGGCCTTTTCTAGAGGGGATCGTTTATGTTTCTATCAGTCTTGATGATGCCTTGGAACTTGAAAATGATTTTTTGGTGGAGGAAGTTCGGGATGAGATCACAAGGATAAAGCTTTAGGGTCCAATGGCTTTAACATTGCTTTCTGCCAACATTGTTGGAGTTTGATGTAGGGGGAGATTATGAGACTGTTTGCTGATTTTCAGCAGGAGTGGTGTTTTTGAGAGAAAAAGTCTACATGCCACTTTTATCAGCTGCTTCCTGAAGTGGCTGGGCCGAGGACATTACACAATTTAGATCCATTAGCTTAGTGGGAAGTGCATATAAAATTCTAGCTAAGGTCCTTGCATCAAGATTAGGAAAAGTCCTTGGCAAAATTGTTTATCCAAGTCGTCATGCTTTCGTTCTAGGCCGTCAAATTTCAGATGCATCTTTTATTGTGAACGAGTGTATCAACTTGTATCTTAAATTGAAGCAATCAGGAGTTCCTTGTAAGCTCGATATCGAGAGGGTTTATGATCATATTTCCTGGGATTTCCTCATTGTTATTCTTTAGAAAATGGGTTTGGAGTCGTTTTTGGTCTTGATCAACGATGAAGCTATGGGTTTCTTTACTAGTTTGAGAGGGCTTAGCCAAGGGGACCCAGTTTCCCCTTTGTTGTTCATTTTGGTGATGGAGACAATCAGACTTGTGTATAAAGCGAGCGAGGTGGGCTTTTTGGAAGGTTTTTGGATTGGTATGAATGAAGCTCTTAAGACCAAGTGGCTTTTGAGTTTTGCTAAAGAGGAGAATGCTCTTTGGAGGAGTGAGATCACCACCGAATACGGGGTTGATATTCTTGGTTGGTGGACCAAGAAGAGCCCCTATGCTCATGGGGTGGACTGGTGGGAGTCTATTTTAGTGGGTTTGGGGCATTTCAAATCCTTGGTGCATTTTGAACTAAAGAATGGGTCTATGGTGGTTTTCGGGCATAGTGTTTGTTGTGGGGAGAAACCTCTAAAAATTCAATTCCTAATCATTTCAGGATGGCACTTTTGAAAGATGCTACTTATGCTACCATGCAAGATGTGGTCTCTTGAAATGGTGACCAAAGTCATTAGAACATTATTTTTAAAGAAGCTCTAATGATTGGGTTAGAAAATAGCATGTGCAATTTGATTTTTAGGAAATTATTGCAGAGATGAATGTATTATCTAAGGGCATTCATAAGATTGTCTGGCCTTCTGACCCTAAAAGCTGTTTTACCATCAAGAGTTTCTATACAAGGTTTTATGATGGTGGGAATGGTTCTGATTTTCCTATTTATTCCATTTGGAAGTCTAAAGCGCCTATTGAAGACTTGCTTGGGTGGCTATTAAAGGAAAGATCGCTGCAAAGAATGTGGTTAAAAGAAGAAATTTTAATAGGTCTTGAGGAGGAGGAAACGGTGAACCATCTTCTTTTCCATTGTCATTGAGCTGTCTCTGTGGCATTTATGTCTTTCCTTTATGGGTGTTAGCTGGGTGCAATCGTCTTTAGTTGGTAGCTAAGAGAAGAATAAGGAATAATAGTTGAGTTTGTGTAGAAAATTAGAACCGAGAGCTTAGTTGCAGTACAAAAGTGTCTCTTTTGGATTTTGTAGATGGAATAATGCATGAGAGTATAAGGGGAATGATGATTTTTGTGTTTGCCCTTTTAATATTTTGGTGTCACCCCCTTGGAGTCTCATTAATATACCTTTTTGATTCCTTAATAATAATACCAATGAGTTTGTGTAGAAAATTACAAGTTGCTATAAAAAGACAACTGAATTTTTCTTTCTTCGGCTACAAGTAAAATTGTTTTTACTCTAATTAGGCGATCTATGTACACAATAAGACAGTCCGTGGAGAAGGGATGGCTAATGAACATGTTCTTTTCCTTTGTTGGTTGCTTTTCTCAATTTTAACCTTGACGAATGGCATCTAGTTTGTTCATCCGTCTCTTGATGAGTGGCACTTCTCAATGTTTCTAGACAAATACTATTTACATTTGAAATGAACAGAGTTGAATTTTCTGCCTGATTATCTATCTGTCTACACTCTTTTGTGTTCTAGCTTCAGTAGTTCACTCCTTGTATGATCAATGATGCTACAGTCAATTTTTGAATTCTTCAACATTTGTGACTTGACCTCTCCCACCTTGCAATATTTTAAGATTTTGACCCATTTTCTTCACTTCAACAGGGTGATTTCCTACTAATTGTTTTGAAGAATTTGCTTGAAAAGCAAGCTGCTAATGGGACTCGTACATTGAAAGTCATTGTTATGTAAGAATATTGTGGAAGATTCTGTTGAGTATGAGGTTATTTGTCTAGTACTTTTCCTTCTAAATATTACAATCTCAACTGTCCAGGTCTGCAACAGTTGATTCCAGTTTGTTTTCAAGTTATTTCGGTGAATGTCCTGTGATTACTGCAGAAGGCCGCACTCATCCTGTGTCAACGTACTTTCTTGAAGATGTTTACGAAAATATTGACTATCATCTTCCTTCAGATTCTCCAGCCTGTTTAGACTCTGGCACACGTGGAAATGAGGTACAGTTGAAGCCTTCATGTTAACTTAGATTTTCCCTCTCAATTATCAAGTGTGGCTGTTGAACATATGTACTCAGCGCACCTGTTCCACCCCCATCCTCCCAATCCTAAACGGAAAGTGGGATCTCATTAAGAAAAAGCTACATAGCATTATCATATTGCAAATCATTATGAAACTAGCATCAAAAAGCATAAAAATAAGTTCTTCTGGAGGATATTTTAACTATCCATATAGAGATGAGCCAGCCAAAATCATGGAGACAATTTCACGATTGGACGTCATCTATGACTACAAATTTGTTGAATGGTGGCCCTAAAATAATTTTTTTTTTTTGGGGTAAGTAATCAAAGATGTGTATTAAAGGACACCAAGGGGATGTCACACATGTACAAAAAGGGCACTACAAAAACATTATGCCCCTAAGCTCTCATCCATTATGCAATCGATAAAAGCCAAAAAATTTAACTGTTTGTCACCACTAAGCCCCACACTCCAACTATACAACAACCTCAGAAAATAGAGCTTGAAATCTTGAAATGACAAGATTTTGTCCTCAAAAATACGGCGATTTCTCTCTTTCCAAGTAGCCCACCAAATAGCCAAAGGAATCATGTTCCAAACTCCAAGGACCCAGCTCTTTTTCATCCTTCTCCTCCAAACGACCACCACATCTCTCACATTAGAAGGTTGAACCCGACTAATCCCCATAAGCGAGAGAGATAAATCCCAAAGTGAAGAAACCCACTGACAATGTACCAGAAGATGATCCACAGTTTCTTCCTCCCCCAAACACATGGAGCATCTACTTGGACATCTGAAATTTCTTCTCTTAAGCATGTCGTTCGTGGGAATCTTGCCTAAGGTGGCTACCCAAGCAAAGAAACACACTTTTGTGGGAGCTTTAGATTTCCAAATAGATTTGGCAAGAAAATCACAACCGTCCAAGTCTTCAAATTGTGTGGAACAAAAGCTCTTGACGGTAAAGAAACCCTTAAAGTTAAGTGGCCATACAATCTCATCATTACCTTGGGACAGAACCTTTTTGTCAGCAAGTACAGCTAACAAATTACAAACACTATCCTCTTCCTAATCATTAAGGCTCCTTACAAAAGTCAAATCCCAATAGCTCACGTCACCATTTCAAGAAACAACTTGTTTAACCGTGGCATGCTTTAGACGAGACATCCTAAAAGAATCAGGAAAAAGATTTTTCAAAGGGCAATCCCCACACCAAACATTGTGCCAAAATAAAACTCTTGATCCATTCCTCACCTCAAAATGTACTAAAATTTGAAACGCTCGAGATCTGCTAAGATAGATTTTCAACAGCCAACCCCGTGAGGATGAGGACTCTTTTTACTCCACCAACCTAACTCGTCTATCCCATATTTTGCCTTGACCACATTTTTCCACATAGCACTATCCTCTATTGCAAACCTCCATAGCCATTTGGTCTTCAACGCTTCATTCATATTATGAAGAGGTCTTATGCCAAGTCCTCCTTGCTGTTTAGGACGACATACCTCATTCTAGTTGACCCAGTGGAGACCGTTACCATTTTCGTTGGAATTCCAAAGAAAATCTCTAACGATTTTCTCTAACCGACTAGCAATGCTAGTTGGGATGGTGAATAAAGACATGAAGTAGATGGGCAGACTACATAAAGTAGTTCTCAAAAGAGTCAATCTACCCTCTCTGAACAAAAGCTTTGACTTCCAGCCTGTCAATCTCTTATGAAACCTCTAAATAACTGGATCCCAAATTGCTATGCTCTTATAAGGAGCACCAAGAGGAAGACCAAGATATGAAGAAGGCAGATGATCAACTCAGCACCCAAAAAAAGGGGCCAACACATGAACATCAGGCACATCGCCAAACGGAATGAGTGTACTTTTGGAGAGGTTGACCCTTGGTCCCGACATAGCTTCAAACAGGAGAAGGATGTACCTTAAGTAGCCCAAGTTACCCTCGTCCAGCTTGCAAAAAACA